>CM053033.1:207136136-207195650 GCA_028564925.1 Lithobates sylvaticus | reverse complement strand
GGCCACAACACGCCCCCCACCTAACTCCCCAGATACAATCACCCCCAACCCAATAACCACACCAGTTTTAGATGGCAAAAAATGGCCGCGGCACTTTATTGGTTTAAGAACATCTTAAAACACCATATATCTTTGAAAACACTTTTATTATTCCAATCAAAAACCACATCAACTATTTTGCCCAGTTTTTAGAACTCGGGCAATAACCTGAATTTAAACATTGAAAATGTCCCCACCAGCCGGGCTTGAGCAACAAAGCCCGGCCTACCCCATATACGCGGCCATTTCAATCCCATACTGTAGCCCCAGGTTAAAAATATCCACACCTACATCCGAAAGGTGGACCCCATCTTGCCTGTACAACCCCGCAAATCCACCTTCCAGATCCACGTGTCGGTATGTCAAACCTCCCAAGGATGGCATAAATTTCGCCATTCCCCGATTCACCCTTTTTCTCATCTTCTCCATTACCCTGCGCAACGGAGATGCTAGCCAGCTCAATCGCGGCACAATCTCCGAAAACACTATCGTTGTATCCGGGGAGGACAAATGAAAACGGGACAGATCCCTTTTAACTGCGGCCAACAAATCTAGTGTACCCGTGTTACCCAGATCATTCCCACCCAAATGAACTATTAATATAGTGGGAAGTGGCCAAACCTGGCACAGTTGTGACAACTGGAAGTATAGCTGATGCCACTTCATGCCCCGAACACCTTTCCAGAACACCGTAAAAGCTTCGGGCTGTAATGACAAATTTGTTGAGTAAACACGTTGAGCCGCACGTTTCCGTGCCCAGTGCACGTAAGAATGGCCCACAATCCATACATAATGATGATAACCTATAAATTAAAACAAGAGATTAGATCTGACACCACATTCTGAACCAACGGACTTCCATTTACCCAACCCCTGCTGGCCGAAGCCGGGAGCCCTGCGCCACTAAAACCTATGCCGCCCTAACCTTGCAGGACTGGGATCAACTATAAATTGCGTAACCTGCTTGCGACCTAACTAATAAAATGGAACTTGATCACCGGGGAGAAAAACCCCCTGGGCAAACCCAACCTTTCCACCCCTTACAACTAGTTTCAAATCAGTTCCCACAGGTACTCTGGACACTGAGTGCCCTCCTCGTCTGCCTCCGGAAGCAACTCCCTGAACCGCTGCATCTGGAACCGAGAGAGAGAGTCAGCCACCACATTCAAAACCCCCGGTGTATACCGTGCCTTAATCCAAATGTTATATTTGAGGCATAAAAAAACCAAGTGACGTAGAATTTTAATCACAAACAATGATCCCGATGAGAGACAGTTAACTGCAAAAAGGACGCCCTTATTGTCGGTCTCTACCAAAATCCGTTTATTAGCGAAAAAGCGACCCCACAATGAGACGGCCACCAAGATTGGAAACAGCTCGAGGAGAACAATGTTCCCTGTTGCCTTTTTTTGGACCCATGCTGCCGGCCAGGCACCACAACTCCAATGTGACCCCCAAATGGCCCCGAAACCCTTCGAACCAGCTGCATCCGTAAACAATCGAAAATCGGGCGCAAAAATAAAATCCGACTGAAAAATCGATCGTCCATTATACTCTACTAAAAAATCCTCCCACACCACCAGGTCGTCCTTCAAAGATTTTGTCAAACGAATGTGTGCAAATGGAGATTTTAAACCGGAAGTGGCGAGATATAGCCATCGCAAAAAAATTCTACCTACCGGCATGATTTTACACGCAAACGCCAAAAGGCCCAATAACGACTGCATCTCTTTTAAGAGAACCTTCCGCCTCCTTAAAAAGAAGGCGATAAGGTTCCGCATCCTCGCCACCTTAGTCATAGGTAAACTGAATTCCATGACCTCGGTGTCAATCTGAATTCCCAAGAATTCCATCCGTGTTGCCGGCAGACAGGTTTTTTCACCTGCCAGGGGAACCCCAAAATGGCCCGCAATTACCGTAAACAGATGCAACAAACGGGAACAGAGATTTGAATCCGCGGGGCCAACAAACAAAAAATCATCTAAATAATGAACCACAGCATCCTGTCCTGATTCAAAAAACATAACCCAATGTAGGAACGTGGAAAACGTCTCAAAATATGTACAAGACAACGAACACCCCATTGGGAGGCACTTGTCAAAAAAATAAGCACCCTCAAAACAAAAACCCAAGGAACTGAATGCTGCTGGCGCGATGGGCAAAAGTCGGAAGGCTGACTTAACGTCAGACTTCGCTAACAGAGCCCCCCGACCCTGGGCCTTAACCTTGACGATGGCTTCCTCGAAAGTCGCGTAAACCACCGAACAAGAAACACTATCAATGTCGTCATTCAACGAACCCCCTTTAGGGAAAGAGAGGTGCTGAATCAACCGGAAAGTGTTTGGCTCTTTTTTGGGCACCACCCCGATCGGTGAAATCCGGAAATTTCGGAAAGGAGGCAACGAAAACGGCCCTGCCATCCGCCCTTCCGCTATTTCCTTAAACACCTTTTCTCGCACCACCTCCGGGAACCGTTGTACCGATTTTAAATTCTCCACTAATGAACACCCTGTTCCTGCGAAAATTGGGAGGGGAAAACCGCATGAAAAACCCTCAATTAATAAAAGCGCCTTCTCCCTGTTTGGGTACAGCTCCAACCAGGGGCGCATGTTTTCCAGCCTCACTGGCGTGCAGGCTTTTTGGAAAAATATCCCTTGGAGACTGCGGCCCCGCTTTTTTGAAACATTTTGACATCGGGTGAGGACCCGCACACAATGAGCATTCATGTCTATATTTGCAAGACGCATTGAACCGACAGGAATTCTCATTGAATGCAAAGCAGCAACCCCTGCGGTACCCTGCGTTCACCGGATTAACCTGTCCCAACTTACCTATCGACGGTCTCTGGGGAACAATCAAATTCAGCCACAGGCCCACATCCTTCATTCCCCATCTTAAGGACTGATGCACCGCCAGTTTCTGGCGGAAGGACTCATCATAAAAATACCAGCCCAGACCGCCAAAACTTTTGTAAGCCTCCAGCACATGATCCATGTGCTGAAATAGGCCTCCACTCAGCTCAGGTTTCTTTTCCACTAGCACACTGGAAAAAACAAAGAAAGCCTGCAGCCAATTGTTAAATGACCGAGCAATAGGCCTGCGCCTATCCTCTTCCTGCCTGTCCTCCCCTTTCCGTTCAGTTTTAAAAATAAAGTCTTTTGACGCCGGAAGGAGGGATAAAATATCCACAAACTCCCCCGCCCAAATTTTTTCTCTTACTGTCCCTGGTAAATGATACCCCAAAGGGGACATCTCGCACGGCAACGCCTCCTTCATACTCACCTCCGGGACTGACAACCTCGCCGTCTCCGAATGCAAGCGCAAATCCTGGTTACAACCACTCAAACTACTATGTGCTGGTGTGGCGCAATTAGCAACAGAGGCATTAGCCTGAAAAGAACAGGAGTTAGAACCCAGGGATGAAGCAGCGGTGGAAATAGGTAAACCCACTGGTATAGGAATCCCAGCAGAAGAAAGTGCAGCGGAGATAGCAGACAGATAACCCATCACATTAGGTAACACATTTTGCATTAATGACTCACCCTGCCCTGTTGGACCAAGGGCTGGCGCTGACATCCGCACCGGTGCTGGAGCTGGCACAAAACCTGCTGAACCTGCAAACCATGCCGGACCTGTCAATGGACCTGTAGCTGCTACTGTCGCTGACCCATACCCTGCAGCTGACGTTGGTACAGATGCTATCACTGGTACTGGTGCTGACACAGATACTGGTGCTGGTACTGATCCTGTCACTGGTACTGTTGCTGCTACTGGTACTGCTGCAAATGGTACTGGTGCTGCAAATGGTACTGGTGCTGGTACTGGTGCTGCCAATGGTACTGGTGCTGTACTTAATGGTACTGATGCTGGTTCTGGTACTGGTCCTGCTACTGGTCCTGGTACCGGCGCTGGTCCTAAAAACGCTGGTACTGCTGGACCCAAACCTGGTGCTGTATTGAGCACAGCTGCAGATGCAGCTGTATCCCAAGCCCTAGACCAGCCTTGCTCTGTACCTTTTTCTTTTTCAAAAAGCCCGCCTGGAAACAGGCCATTCTGCTGAGCCAGCAGCTGAGGAGAAGCTGCTGCCTGAAGTCCGGCGCCCCCAGAGGCAGGCGGCGCCATTGCTCCTCTTCTTCTTCCCTGAGGCCGTGAGTTCCCGCCCCTCCCCTTCGCAGGGGACTGTGACCGGAGCCTCCTCTTCTGCCTAGTCTGTCTCCCCACAGTCTCACCGCTGACCGGCCCTGAAGTGCCCGGATACTCACAGCATTCAGCCTCCTGCCGCTCCGGTGGCCCGCTTCGTCTCGTCCGCCGTCCGGGGGGGTCCCGCTCCGCTCCGCGCCCGCCATGTTGCTGGGTGACTTCCTCCACGGCCGCCTCCTCTCCTCCATTCGGCATCTCGAGGCAACGCTGCAGCCAGGCTACGCCCCCTTGAGTCTCGGCTCTCTCCACCAGGTCACGCAATAGGGCTTCCATCACAGGATACAGGCAAGTGCAAGCTCTTCTTTCTTCTCCTTGTGCAGCTGCAGAGGAAGTCCAAAACCCTCTGCAGCCCTTATATAGACTTTTACACAGGTACCAGAACCTTCCCTCACTCACTATTGGGCCCCCCACACCTGCACCTGCCTGATTACCTGCATGAACCCACCCACTTAAACCTGAAACCTGTTAACCCCTAACTACCTAAAAGGGGGGCTATGTGGCCACATTCCCAAGCAAAGCGGGTCTCAATACTTTCACCCGCTTTTTTCATTCTTTTCTTTCTCTTCACATGACTTCCTTGATACTTCAACTTTCTTTCCTTTTCTTTCCCCCATCTGGCTGACGTCAGCCCAGACCAGGAGGGGATTCATCCGTTTCCTTTTCTTCTTCACGCTACAAGTTGGAATGACATGCTTACCTAGGAATCAGGAACCTGATGACCAAGAATGTTCATTATAGGTTATCACATGGTTTAGCAGCAACCCCAGGAAACAGAAACTCTTTATTGATATATTATCGTGGATGTTGACATATCCATTCCATATGGGTCTAAAGCCTTCTATAATATGTAATTAACAAATCGAAACATAAAGTCCATTTAAAACGACATGTCCCTCCAAGACTATCCAACCCACAGGGTGCCAACGCTTCTGCGTCATTTTAATTTTAGAACAAACAGCATTGTCACCCTGTTAAATAAAATTGATTATCAGTGGATCTATTAGCATGATCAACAGGTACTAAAACAATGTTACAGAGGGGAAACAGAAAAATAAAAACTGCTTTGTAATGCCGCGTACACTTAGGCCACTTAGTGCTAGGAACCCCATCTGGATATGTTGTAGTGCTGGTTCCACTGGGTTTGCAAACCCAATTTGGTGTTCCTAGCACCAAGTGGCCCCCGAGATACGGGGCCCCAAAGTTCGGAAAATGTCATTCTCTGCTGAAGAAAAATGCTTGACTCGAATATAAGCCGAGGGGGGCATTTTCAGCACACAAAAAATGTGCTGAAAAACTCGGCTTATACTTGAGTATATACAGTATATGTATATGACATATCTGGCCGATGCCCCTGGAAGGTTGAAATCACTGAAAAAGACACCACTACTCCAGTGATCTCCACTTGCTTCCAGGTCTCGTACTGAGCAGCTGGCCTGATGCATTCTGAACACGGGAGGTTGGTCACTTGGTACAGGTACTATTCAGAGAATGCTTTGCATTTTCTGAATTAATGTAAAGCATTCTATGATTGGACGAGGCAGAGAGCATGATGTCACCGCCCCGCCTCTCCACCTTGTCCAATCAGAGAGCGCTTTGCATTCTTTCAGAATATATAACACCTTTCTTTCCCAAATAAGCATCTAATAAATTACAAAGGATTCACAAAGCACAGTTATTGACAGATACAGCTTCTTTTGATCGACCTGCAAATCAGGGCAAATCAACAGGTTCACTATAAATTACGCCCCCCTTCCCCAGCACCATATTTCTTTTGCTCCCACACTGCTTTGCTAAGCCTCCTGGAACAAGAAGAAAGCCCTGCGTTAGTTGACTGGGCAAAGCACAGGTTTGCTGCAAAGCCATACACACAGAGGCGGCTCTTTAATTAGACAAATTAGGCAGTCGCCTAAGGTCTCGCACTCACGGGGGCCTCGCGGCCACCTAATTTACCTGTGGTCAATCACCAGGGTGGCGTTCCACTATTTATGGTGCTGCCCTGTGCTTTCTGATCATCGCTGTCACTTCTGAATACAGAAGCCTGGCTTCTGCAGAAGTGACAGCACAACTCTCCGGGCGGCCACACTGAACTCTCTCCACCCGAATGCAGCTGGTGTAATGTACGGGAGGCGGGAGGGGTCTGACATCGCTAGTGCCAAGCATCCATCCAGACACTTTACTTGCAAGTTGCTGGCGCCCACAGCATCTCCCACGCCACGCCAGTTGTTGCCTGCCAGCCCAGAGTAACAGAGCCGAGGGCGATTTTCCAAGGCGCCTCCTTGGCTCTGAAGTGTCTAATGACAGACCGCATGAGGGGGAACCAGGGAGAAAGAGCATCGTCCATGCTGACCATCCTCACCTATTCATCCCATGTGATTGGCACAGTACACATCCCTGACCCACACAAGCAACAGCAGTAATAACATGCTCCTTAACCCCTGCAAAGGGCGTGAGTGGGGCCTCGTGCCTAAGGCCTCACAAAGCCTAGAGCCGCCTCTGCATACACATATAGGTTTCTTTAATTTAGTCTATGGGCTGTAAGAAATAAATCTAACAGATTCCTCCATCCACACTAACAGCACTGTTGGACAAACCCCCCTGCTGGTCTATTGTATTCTGACAGCCAGTTCAGCAAACTACATACAGATGGGGGCCAGAATTTTAATTGAGAACCCCAGTGTTGCAGAAGAAGTCTCAAACTCCAAGCCACTGTGCTCCCCCAGATGGTAAAATGTGGATTACTGTGAACAAATCATAGAGTTGACTTCAAAATGGAGAAGGGACTGAGTCAAAGACAAGAAGTCCTAACAGATGCACAGTATCTAGCTGGAGATCAGACAGCCACAAGAGAATTTACTAAAAGTGAACTAGATGACAGCAAGCTATTGTAGACATGCGTTCCTCAGAGTAACACTGTGCAGTTATTTCAGTCCTTACAACCGCAGAAGGCTGCAGGCAGGTGCTTCCCATGGCGGGCAGCAACATGCTGAGCCCAGATGAGAATGTGCATCATGGAAAAAGTTGTGACATCTCTTCAATCTGCTGCCAACTGTCAATAGCAGGCAACGTCAAGAATTGATTATGTCTTCTTCGGGAAAAAAAAAACACAATTATACAGTATTCTAAGGCTAACCTTACTTTTCTGGGTGTAATAAAGGTAGGGAGTAAGATATTCCATTTTGTATATTTTATTCATTACCTATCTGGTTATATTGTATATCTAAACCAAAAGAACAAAAATGTAATATATTAAACCTCACCAGTCCTTAGATGTGGTGGCAGTATTAGTTTTCATTTTAAGAGCTTTTTTTCCCCTATATTTTCATCTGCTGATTCTCCCTGTGAAGGTGCAGACATGTGCGTTCTGTGAGAATGGGCCGAAAAAATGTATGTTATTAAGTTATTTCCTGTGCAGGTTGAATGTTTTTCATAGTTTTAAAAGGAAAAAAATACCACATGTGGCCACTAGATGGTGGTAAGTACCATAGGAATTGTATAGAAGTGTAACAGGCATTGCCATGTGCTGTGACCCATAAGCGGGTAAAAGATGATGCGTCTGTTTACACAATTAAAGCCGCATACAGTCATTCACTTGTGTAGCCAGCTGCACTTGGCGCCTGCGGCTCCCTGGGCATAGAAAAGCACCAGGAATTGTATACTTGAGCACTTTTGAGCCTCTCAATGTCTGTGCGCATGAGGCCTAAAAAGCGTGGCCGGCAGCCTGCCAAAGCAATGCTGGACTCTTGGAGCACCAAAAGAGGGATGGGGAGTTTGCTGGTCATTCAGGCAAATACAGTGGAACCTTGGCTTACGAGTAACGCGGTTAACGAGTGTTTTGAAAGACGAGCAACTTTTTTTTAAAATTCTGACTTGGTTTGTGAGTGTTGTCTCGCAAAATGAGCAGAATTCAAGCTAATGGGGTGTGCAGTACCGCATTTGGCCAGAGGTGCGGGGTGCTGGGGACCCTTGGAACGGTTCGGAATTACTCTGAAATACTCGGAAACAATCGGAAATACTCAGTTCCGAGGCTTTCCGAGTTCAGCCGAACTGTCCCCGAGGCTCTCCGGCACCCCCCCACCTCTGGCCACATGCGGTATTGCATGTAATAGAAGTCAATGCGGAACTAATTATCTTCGTTTCCATTGACTTCTATGGGGAAACTCGCTTTGATATGCGAGTGCTTTGGATTACAAGCATTCTCCTGGAACGAATTATGCTCGTAATCCAAGGTACCACTGTACAGGGCTAGTAACCTGTCTCCAAAGAGTGCCCTCTAGTGGTGGCCAAGAGTGGTGTGGTTCCCAGCCAGAGGAGGTAAATGCAGCACCAGCTGATATAGGCCTCTTGAGAGCAATTTGGAATTGTGGGCAAAATCAGTGCAATTGCGACTATTCTGTTTCCACATTCCGCCAAAATCCTCAGCAACCCACGTTTGCCAGGTGTTATGCGTAAAAGAAAACAGTGTCAAAATTTGGTACATGGGCTTCATACAAAGGGGGGGCCTATTCACTTGAATGAGCACCCTCCACTGCCCGTGTGAATGTAAGTTGTTGAAAGCTCAGGATAACATCTGGAAAGGAAAGCGATCCTCTTAGGTTTACAGAAACTATAGAGATGCCACATTTATAATGAAAATAAAACCATAAGACCATATGCTATATATTCAAATTAAGAGATAGATCTATCTATATATATATCTATATATATATATATATATATATATATATATATACTATATATCATGCTGCTTAAAAAGTGTAAATCCGCAGGAAGTTTGGTTTTGCCTTATTAACCCCTTATGTTCTGTAAGCCTACAGCAGCTGTACAAGGCAGCCAGGTTTGTATCATTGCTTTGTTACAAGTTTTAGATCTATATATATATATATATATATATATATATATATATATATATATACAGTGGTGTGAAAAAGTGTTTGCCCCCTTCCTCATTTCCTGTTTCTTTGCATGTTTGTCACACTTAAGTGTTTCGGAACATCAAACCAATTTAAACAATAGTCAAGGACAACACAAGTAAACACAAAATGCAATTTGTAAATGAAGGTGTTTATTATTAAAGGTGAAAAAAAATCCAAACCATCATGGCCCTGTGTGAAAAAGTGATTGCCCCCTAAACCTAATAACTGGTTGGGCCACCCTTAGCAGCAACAACTGCAACCAAGCGTTTGCGATAACGTGCAATGAGGCTTTTACAGCGTCCTGGAGGAATTTTGGCCCACTCATCTTTGCAGAATTGTCCTAATTCAGTTACATTAGAGGGTTTTCGAGCATGAACGGCCTTTTTAAGGTCATACCACAACATCTCAATAGGATTCAGGTCAGGACTTTGGCTAGGCCACTCCAAAGTCTTCATTTTGTTTTTCTTCAGCCATTCGGTGGTGGACTTGCTGGTGTGTTTAGGATCATTGTCCTGCTGCAGAACCCAAGTTAGTTTCAGCTTGAGTACACGAACAGATGGACGGACATTCTCCTTCAGGATCTCTTGGTAGACAGCAGAATTCATAGTTCCTTTTATCACGGCAAGTCTTCCAGGTCCTGAAGCAGCAAAACAGCCCCAGACCATCACACTACCACCACCATATTTTACTGTTGGTATAATGTTCTTTTTCTGAAATGCAGTGTTCCTTCTACGCCAGATATACTTGGACACACACCTTCCAAAGAGTTCCACTTTTGTCTCATCGGTCCACAGAATGTTGTCCCAAAAGTCTTGGGGATCATCAAGATGTGTTGTGGAGAAATTGAGACGAGCTTTGATGTTCTTTTTGCTCAGCAGTGGTTTTCTCCTTGGAACTCTGCCATGCAGGCCATTTTTGCCCAGTCTTTTCCTGATGGTGGAGGCATGAACGCTGACCTTAACTGAGGCAAGTGAGGCCTGCAGTTCCTTGGACGTTGTTGTGGGGGTCTTTTGTGACCTCTTGGATGAGTCGTCGCTGCGCTCTTGGGGTAATTTTGGGCGGCCGGCCACTCCTGGGAAGGTTCACCACTGTTCCATGTCTTCGCCATTTGTGGATAATGGCTCTCACTGTGGTTCGCTGGATTCCCAAAGCTTTGGAAATGGCTTTATAACCCTTTCCAGACTGATAGATCTCAATTACTTTCTTTCTCAATTGTTCCTGAATTTCTTTGGGTCTCGGCATGATGTGTAGCTTTTAAGGATCTTCTGGTGGACCTTACTGTGTCAAGCAGCTCCTATTTAAGTGATGCCTTGATTGTGAACAGGTGTGGCAATAATCAGGCCTGGGTGTGGCTAGAGAAATTGAACTCAGGTGTGGACAACCACAGTTATAGTATGTTTTAACAAGGGGGGCAATCACTTTTTCACACAGGGCCATGATGGTTTGGATTTTTTTTCACCTTTAATAATAAACACCTTCATTTACAAATTGCATTTTGTGTTTACTTGTGTTGTCCTTGACTATTGTTTAAATTGGTTTGATGTTCCGAAACACTTAAGTGTGACAAACATGCAAAGGAACAGGAAATGAGGAAGGGGGCAAACACTTTTTCACACCACTGTATATATATATATATATATATATATAATTATAGATATATATATATCATTTTTTTTTTTAATATATAGATATATATATATATATTCAAAAAAAATGATATATATATATATATATATATAAAAATTATAATTATATATATATATATATATATATATATATATATATATATATATATATATATATATAATTTGTAACAAAGCAATGATACAAAGCACGCTGCCTTGTACAGCTGCTGTAGGTTTACAGAACATAAGGGGTTAATAAGGCAAAACCAAACTTCCTGCGGATTTACACTTTTTAAGCAGCATGAATGGCCCTCCTTCATGAACAATACTGTAATTATTAAACAGCCTGTAGAAAGATTTATTGTGTTGGAAAATCCAGAACAAGATTAATATCTGGTGACCTGGGGTTAGTTGCATTCCTTCCCAGTACCAGGGAGTTTAGCTTAATGCTACAGCGCCACCTTATGGAAAGAGATGGATATGAAGCACTGCATGCACAATTTGGTGACTGCTGTATTCCCCTTGCACACAGATCTTTCTGCGTTTAGCTTTTCTAAAAGTAGATGACGTTTTTTTTTTTTTTTTTTGGGGAAGTATAGACAACTTTGATGCTTCCCATATCACTTTTTGCTTGTGTTTAGATGTTCCTGCCTTAAGCCTCCCTTCACATCGGAGCGATTTGACATGCAGTTTGATATGTCAAATCGCATACCAAATCGCAGCCTATTGTTCCAAATCGGTGCAACGCTGACTTTGTGGCGCTGCACCAATTTCAAAAAGTGGTTCCTGCACTACTTTTGGCGACTTCGGAAGCTATTTCAATAGAGATCTGTGCAGGAACCTGCACAGGTGTCGTTAAAATCCCCCCCCCCCCCCCCCCCGAACTCGCACTGAAATGCGGATTTGAAATCGCGCGAGTTCAGCTGAACTTGCACAATTTCAAACCCACCTGCATGTTTTAGGTGTGTTTACTTGCGATAACATTTGTTTAGCTAAATGCTTTTTTTATATGGACAAGCACACCCAAAGTTGAGCTTGTAATGCTTCTAAACATCGAGTGTACAAATGTATAGATATAAGAACATAGGATGCATCCAGATTCATTTAAGACCTGAGTTGTTGGTTCCACATATACAGTATACTGTACACTCACCAGCCACTTTATTAGGTACACCTGTTCAATTGCTTGGTGACACAAATTGCTAATCAGCCAATCACATGGCAGCAACTCAATGCATTTAAGCATCTAAATGTGGTGGAGACGACTTGCTTAAGTTTAAACCGAGCATTAGAATGAGGAAAAAAGGGGATTTAACCACTTACCCACTGGGCACTTAAACCCCCTTCCTAACCAGACCAATTTTCAGCTTTCGGTGCTCTCACACTTTGAATGACAATTACTCAGCCATGCAACACTGTACCCAAATGAATTTTTTGTCCTTTTTTTCACACAAATAGAGCTTTCTTTTGGTGGTATTTAATCACTGCTGGGTTTTTTATTTTTTGCGCTATAAATCAAAAAATACTGAAAATTCTGTAAAAAAAAAAACTTTGTTTCTATTAAAATTTATTGCAGAGTATTGGCAGAGTAGTGGCAGAGTATTGTCAGAGTAGTGGCAGAGTAGTGGCAGAGTATTGGCGAGTATTGGCAGAGTATTGCAGTGTTGCAGTGTATTGCACAGTGCTGGCAGAGTATTGCACAGTGGTGGCAGTGTTGGCAGAGTAGCTGTCACTGACCAGCGCTATGGGCACTACACATCCAGCCCACAGCGCTGGTCCCATCTCTCCCCCTCTCCGCTTCTCCCCTCTCACTGTACCGATCAGTACAGAGAGGGGAGGGAGGAACCGGTGTCACGTCGTTTGTGTACATGTGATCGCTCCATCATTTGACGGAGCGATGACGCAGTAAAACGGCCGCTATTAGCATTTACCGTGATCCGTGATCACGGTAATGCGCAATCCGTGATCCGTGATGCGCCGGGTCCTCGGGACCCGGCGGTCACGGATGTTCCCGAGTGCGCGCCCCAGGGGGCGTGCGGGAGCAAGGTTCTGGGAGGACATCCCACAGACGTCCACCCAGAATAAGCCGACCGCGCTGTAGCCGTATTTCGGCTATGGCCCGGTCGGCATGTGGTTAAGTGACTTCAAACGTGGCATGGTTGTTGGTGCCAGATGGGTTGGTCTGAGTATTTCAAAAGCTGCTGATCTACTGGGATTTTCACGTACAACCTTCTCTAGGGTTTACAGAGCATGGTCTCAAAAAGAGAAAATATCCAGTGAGTGGGTGTTGTGTAGAGGAAAATGCTTGTTGATGTCAGAGATCAGAGGAGAATGGGCAGGTTTGAGATGATAGAAAGGCAACAGTAACTCAAAGAAACTCATTACAACCAAGGTATCATCTCTGAATGCATAAAACATCAAACCAGATGGGCTACAGCAGCAGAACAAACCCAATGCCATTCCTGTCAGCTAAGAACAGGAAACTGAAGCTACAATTCACACAGGCTCACCAAAATTGGACAATAGAAGATTGGAAAAATGTTTCCTGGTCTGATAAATCTCGATTTCAGCTGCGACATTCAGATGGAGGGTCAGAATTTGTCGTAAACAACATGAAAGCACGGATCCATCCTGTCTTGTATCAACGGTTCAGGTTCATGGTGTAATGGTGTATTTTTTTCTTGGCACTCTTTGGACCCCTTAGTACCAATTGAGCATTGTTTAAACACCACGGCCCACCTGAGTATTGTTGTTGACCATGTCCATCCCTTTATGACTACAGTGTCCCCATCTTCTGATGGCTCCTTCCAGCAGGATAATGCACCATGTCACAAAGATCCAATCATCTCTCCACTGGTTTCTTGAACATGACAATGAGGTCACTGGACTCCAATGGCCTCCACACTCACCAGATCTCAATCCAATAGAGCACCTTTTGGATGTGGTGGAACGGGAGATTTGCTTCATGGATGTGCAACCAAAATCTCTGAGGAATGTTTCCAACACCTTGAATCTATGCCACCAAGAATTAAGACAGTACTGAGGGGAAAGTGAGTGTATGGCAAAGTGAGGGCCAGTGAGTGTATATACAGTATCCCACAAAAGTGAGTACACCCCTCACATTTTTGTAAATAATTTATTATATCTTTTCATGTGACAACACTGAAGAAATTACACTTTGCTCCAATGTAAAGTAGTGAGTGTGCAGCTTGTATAACAGTGTAAATTTGCTGTCCCCTCAAAATAACTCAACACACAACCATTAATGTCTAAACCGCTGGCAACAAAAGTGAGTACACCCCTAATGCCGCGTACACGCGGTCAGAAAACAGTCCGATGGGAGCTTTTCATCGGATTTTCCGACCGTGTGTATGCCCATCTGTATTTTTCTGTTGGAATTTCCGACGGACTTTGGATTGAGAACCTGTTCTTAATTTTTCAGACGGAAAACCTTTCTATCGGATTTTCCGATCGTGTGTATGCAATTCCGACACGCAAAATTCCGACGCATGCTCGCAAACAATTCGACGCATGCTCAGAAGCATTAAACTTCCCTTTTATAGTGCCGTCGAATGTGTTTTATGCCGCGGTGTTATTGACCGTCGGAATTTGGTGTGACCATGTGTAGGCAAGACAGTTTCAGCGGAATTCCGTCGGAATTTCGACGGTAAAACCATCAGAACTTTTTCCGACGAGAATTCCGACCGTGTGTACGCGGCATTAGTGAAAAAGTCCAAATTGGGCCCAGTTAGCCATTTTCCCTCCCCGGTGTCATGTGACACGTTAGTGTTACAAGGTCTCAGGTGTGAATGGGAAGCAGGTGTGTTAACTCTCTGAGGATCTGAAAAAAAGAATTGTTGCTCTACATAAAGATGGCCTAGGCTATAAGAGGATTGCCAAGACCCTGAAACTGAGCTGCAGAAGGGTGACCAAGACCATACAGCGGTTTAACAGGACAGGTTCCACTCAGAACAGGCATCGCCATGGACTACCAAAGAAGCTGAGTGCACGTGCTCAGCGTCATATCCAGAGGTTGTCTTTGGGAAATAGACGTATGAGTGCTGCCAGCATTCCTGCAAAGGTTGAAGGGGTGGGGGGTCAGCCTGTCAGTGCTCAGACCATACGCCGCAAACTGCATCAAATTGGTCTGCATGGCCGTCGTCCCAGAAGGAAGCATCTTCTAAAGATGCACAAGAAAGCCTGCAAACAGTTGGCTGAAGACAAGCAGACTGGATATGGATCCCTGGAACCATGTCCTGTGGTCTGATGAGACCAAGATAAACTTATTTGGTTCAGATGGTGTCAAACCTGTTTGGCGGCAACCAAGTGAGGAGTAAAAAGACAAGTGTGTCTTGACTACAGTCAAGCAAACACACCTCCAAGACGACCACTGCCTTGCTAAAGAAGCTGAGGGTAAAGGTGATGGACTGGCCAAGCATGTCTCCAGACCTAAACCCTATTGAGCATCTGTGGGGCATCCTCAAACGAAAGGTGGAGGAACGCAAGGTCTCCATCATCCACCACCTCTGTGATGTAGTCATGGAGGAGTGGAAGAGGACTCCAGTGGCAACCTGTGAAGCTCTGGTGAACTCCATGCTGAAGAGGGTTAAGGCAGTGCTGGAAAATAATGGTGGCCACACAAAATATTGACACTTTGGGCCCAATTTGGATATTTTCACTTATATTGTAGCAAAGTGTAATTTCTTCAGTGTTGTCACATGAAAATATATAATAAAAAATTTACAAAAAATGTGAGGGGTGTACTCACTTTTGTGGGATACTGTATATATATATATGTATGCACAAGGCAATGTTGTCTATATAGCTCATCGCATTGCTTATTGCCTAATAGATTAATAGATTGCCCAGATTAGGTGAAGACCATCTCATATCTATAGGTATGTATAGCAGTATAGTTGGCCATTCTCACTGTTACCTCTATACATTTGAAGGGAAACTATCATTTTATTTGTATACATCATTAAGCTTGTTTCATAGTTTTTTTACTACATGTTTTCAATCTTTGCTTTAGAAATAAACAGCTAATATCATAATCTGATATAGGATTCCTTGAGTAGTATGAGTTATCTAAAGAGGCAGTACTGCAGATACTGCCTGTTCCGATGCTGAAGTTATCTGATCAAAATTTTTGGAATCAGCCGTTGGGCAAGAGTTAATTCACCAATTTACAAATCACTCCCCTGATTCATTAATTTTGGGTGTACATTTTCTTTGTACATTTTAGTTTGAGCCATTGAGTTCTGTAAACAGCAGGCTTTTTTTTCAACAAAGGGGCTAAAGATATCCAGTAAATATGAAAATGAGCCAAAAACTATCTGAAAAGGAAATGTTAATATGCAATATTTGAAATATGTGAGACTATGGGGTTTATTTACTAAAGGAAAATCCACTGTGCACTACAAGTGCACTTGGAAGTGCAGTCACTGTAGATCTGAGGAGGACATGCAGGGAGAATAAAAAAAACAGCTTGCACATGATTGGATGATAGAAATCAGCAGAGCTTCCCCCAGGGGCGGACTGACAACTCATGGGGCCCCCGGGCAATAGGAGATTATGGGGCCCCCAGGCAATCAGAGATTATGGGGCCACACAGTATACAATCACACAGTATACACAGACATGTTTCTATTGGCTGAGAAGGTACTGGAGAGGTGGGGCAGCTATAATCTCAGGATTTTTTAGACCAAAAGGATGTCGGTAAGGGACATTTCAGAAACAGATGTAAAAAAAACACAGATTCTTACATACTGTCCCTGGTTTAACTGAGGCTGGCAACCCTGATGGGGCCCCCTAGAGGCCCAGGGCCCTCGAGAAGTGCCCGAGTGGCCGAATGGTCAGTCCGCCCCTGGCTTCCCCTCATTTTGATCTTCCCCTCAGATCTACAGCGACTGCACTTGCAAGTGCACTTGTAATGCACAGTGAATTTGCCTTTAGTAAATCAACCCCCATATCCCTAACTACACTAGAGAAAGAAAATGTGCACAAAACCCCTATGCATTCCCATTATGTATGGCTTTGGATGGCTGGATTATCAAAGGTTTGCTCTCCTTATGTGTCTAACAATTGCTTTCAGAGGTACTTGAAACACACAGAACCTCCAGACCTGTTGGGAAATCACCATGAGGTCTATACAGAAGAGTGAAGGATCAAACGAATGCATGTGCACTGTGATTGTCAGGAAAGGAACATGGCTGGTCCCATATAAAAGAGAAAATGTCATGGTCTGGGGTCAATTTTATTTTGCTTTTCTTTGTTTAAATGTTTAAAACTGTTTCTTATTATTTGTATAAAAAAAATATATAGAATGTTTGTATAAAATATTTGTTTTTTTAAATAAATATTTTATATGGGGTGCATACATAACACAGGCATCACAGGGTTATCTATAGAATGGACACAGAACATCATGCAAATCTGACCATAAGCTACTGAGCTCTGTAGATAAAAGTACTTTTTTTCCAACAGAGCAACTGAAGAGAAAACAGGTAAACATTTAAAAGTAGGCTAGAGATTTAGGGGCTCGTTCACACTAGATTTGGTCTCTGAGTGATTAAAAAACACAAAGAGCATTTGGCAGGTGGTGAGGAAGTGTTGTATCGCCTCCTTAGCACCTGCTTTAACTTTTTGATTCCCTCACTAATGCACCGCAACTGGCCCCATTTACCTGAATGGGTCACATTTAGCAGGCTCTGTGCCCCCCAAAAGTCACAGGGGCTATAATTCCTGACACAGCTGCCAAGCAAAACTTCACAATCAAAGCATGTGTACACCCCCTGTCTATGCCTCTGCAACCGAAGTGGGTAGTGGTTGGGGTGGGGGGAGCATGGCTCACCGGTCAGGTTTTAACACCCCCCCAAATCTAGTGTGAATGATCCCTTATTCCATCTGCAAAGAATGCAGTATAACAATATTATTTCAATATGTTACTTTTATAATGTTAAAAGGGTACTAGCACACAAATGAAACAGGTGTTTGGTGCTGCTGAAGTAGTAAAAGTGAAACTATGGGCAAAATAAAAAATGACACATACAAATATATTACCAAATGTATTGGGACACTTGCCTTTACACACACATGAATTTTAATAGCGTCCAAGTCTTATGCCCCGTACACACAGTCGGAAATTTCGACCACAAAATCCGTCTGATTTTTTCCGACGGATTTAGTCCGACACTGGTGTTGCATACACACAGTCGGACAAAGTTGTCGGAAAATCCGATCATCCTGAACGTGGTGACGTTCGTTGCGTACGACAGGACTACGTAGAGGCTAGTAGCCAATAGCTTTGGTCTTGTAATGTGATCTGAGCATGCGTGGCACTTTGTCTGTCGGAATTCGCTACACACGATCGGAAAAAGTCCGATAGGACTTTGTTGTCGGAAAATTTGAGAGCAGGAGATAAAACTTTGAAAAAAAAAAAAAGTCCGATGGAGCCTACACACGGTCGGAATTTCCGACAACATTGTCCGATAGGACATTTTCCGTCGGAAAATCCGACTGTGTGTACGGGGCATTAGTCCGTAGGGTTCATGTTGAGTTGGCCCACCCTTTGCAGCTATAACAGCTTCAACTCTTCTGGGAAGGCTGTCCACAAGGTTTAGGAGTGTGTCTATGTTATGTGTAATAAAATGGAATGAAACAGGGAAAAAGTATTAAACACGCTAACTGTAATTTATTTAACCACATGCCGACCGCGCTATAGTCGAAAGACGGCAACAGCGCGGTCGGCTTGTTCTAAGTGGACTTCCTACGGACGTCCTCCCAGAAACTTGCTCCCGCGCGCCCCCTGGGGCGCGCACTCGGGAACATCCGTGACCGCCGGATCATGGTAAACAGCCGCTGATAGCGGCCATTTACCACGTGATCGCTCCGTCAAATGACGAAGCGATCACATGTACACAAACCGGCATCACGTCATGACGCCGGTTCCTCCCTTCCCTCTCTGTACCGATCGGTACAGAGAGGGGAGAAGCGAGAGGGGGAGAGACGGGACCAGCGCTGTGGGCTGGATGTGTAGTGCCCACAGCGCTGGTCAATACACTGACACCACTGTGCAATACTCTGCCACCACTGGGCAATGCTCTGCCACCACTGTGCAATGCTCTGCCACCACTGTGCAATGCTCTGCAACCACTGTGCAATACTCTGCAACCACTGTGCAATGCTCTGCAACCACTGTGCAATACTCTGCAATAACTGTGCAATACTCTGCAACCACTGTGCAATACTCTGCCACCACTGTGCAATGCTCTGCCACCACTGTGCAATGCTCTGCAACCACTGTGCAATACTCTGCCACCACTGCAATGCTCTGCCACCACTGTGCCATGCTCTGCCACCACTGTGCAATACTCTGCCACCACTGTGCAATGCTCTGCAACCACTGTGCAATACTCTGCAACCACTGTGCAATACTCTGCAACCACTGTGCAATACTCTGCCACCACTGTGCAATGCTCTGCCACCACTGTGCAATGCTCTGCAACCACTGTGCAATACTCTGCCACCACTGCAATGCTCTGCCACCACTGTGCCATGCTCTGCCACCACTGTGCAATACTCTGCCACCACTGTGCAATGCTCTGCAACCACTGTGCAATACTCTGCCACCACTGTGCAATGCTCTACCACCACTGTGCAATGCTCTGCCACCACTGTGCAATGCTCTGCAACCACTGTGCAATGCTCTGCAACCACTGTGCAATACTCTGCGACCACTGCAATGCTCTGCCACCACTGTGCAATGCTCTGCAACCACTGTGCAATGCTCTACCAATACTGTGCAACACTGTAATACTCTGCCAATACTCGCCAATACTCTGCAATAATTTTTTATAGAAACAAAGAATTTTTTATTTATTTTTTTACCAAATTTTCTGTATTTTTTGATTTATAGCGCAAAAAATAAAAAACCCAGCGGTGATTAAATACCACCAAAAGAAAGCTCTATTTGTGTGAAAAAAAGGACACAAAATTAATTTGGGTACAGTGTTGCATGACTGAGTAATTGTCATTCAAAGTGTGAGAGCACCGAAAGCTGAAAATTGGTCTGGTTAGGAAGGGGGTTTAACTGCCCAGTGGTCAAGTGGTTAATACTTGGTACAAAATCCTTTGCTGGTAATGACAGCTTTAAGATGCCTCCTGTATGGAGAAACTAGTCGCATGCATTACTCGGGTGTGATTTTGCCCCACTTTTCCACACAGTCTTCAAATCTTGACGGTTCCGTGGGCCTCTTCTATGAACTCTGATCTTTAGTTCTTTTCATAGATTTTCTGTTGGATTCAAGTCAGGTGATTGACTGGGCCATTCTAGCAGCTTCATTTTCTTTCTTTGAAACCAATTGAGAGTTTCCTTGTCTTTGTGTTTGGAATCATTGTCTTGCTGAAATGTCCACCCAGGGCCGGTGCTACCACTAGGCAAACTAGGCAGCTGCCTAGGGCACACTGCTGCCTAGGGGCGCTCGGCCACTGGTTTCCCTCCGCGTCTGCATGCTCTGCAGGCTGCAGAATACAACTAAGTCTGACCGGTAGTGTAATTAGAAGCGCAGCACTGGAGCCAGCGCTAGAGGAAGCAGAGCCGATGCTTTCTGTATAGCGCCGCCTTCTGTCACATGGACAGTGTAAAGGGGGGTGGAGCCGATGGTGGTGAAAAAATTAGGTTTTGCCTAGGGTGTCAAAAACCCTTGCACCACCCCTGTGTCCACCCTTGTTTCATCTTCATCATCCTGGTAGATGGCAGCAGATTTTTATCAAGAATGTCTTGGTACATTTTTCCATTCATCCTTCCTTCAATGATATTAAGTTTTCAGGTACCAAATGCTGAAAAACAACCCCACACCATGATGTTCCCACCTTCAAACTTCTCTGTTGGTATGGGGGTGTTTTTGGAGTGATGTGCTGTGCCATTTGACCTCCAAACATAGTGTGTATTATGGCATCCAAAGAGTTCAATTTTGGTCTCATCTGACCAGAATATATTCTCCCAGTACTTCCAAGGCTTGACTAAATGTTGTGCAACAAACTTTAAACAAGCTTCAATATGCTTTTTCTTCAGCAATGGAGTCTTGCATGGTGAGCGTGCATACTGGCCATGGCAGTTGAGTGCATTACTTATTGTTTTCTTTGAAACAATTGTACCTGCTAATTCCAGGTCTTTTTGAAGCTCTCCACAAGTGATCATTGGCTCTTGGACAACTCTACTGATAATTTTTTTTACTCTCTTTCAGAAATCTTGCGAGGAGATTGGTGGCCGGTTTATGATGAAATTATGTTCTTTCCACTTTCGGATTATGGCCCCAACAGTGCTCACCCGAACATTCAGAAGTTTAGAAATCCTTCTGTAACCAAAGCCATCAGTATTATTTAAAACAATAAGGTTGCCAAGGTCTTGAGAGACTTCTTTGCTTTTACCCATCATGAGATGTTTCTTGTGTGACACCTTGGTAATGAGACACCTTTTTATAGTCCATCAGTTGAGACTGAACCAGCTGATAATAATTTTCACTGACAAAGGTCAGGATTGCTTTCTAATAACTGATGGATTTCAGCTGGCGTCTTGGCTTTCCATGCCTTTTTGCACCTCCTTTTCTTCATATGTTCAATACTTTTTTCCCGTGTCATTCCATTTTATTACACATAACTTAATTTCTGAATGTATTTGTTTTGGTTTCTTTGTATGTATGGATTGCATGGGTTGTTACCGACATGTGGTAAAAATGCCATGCCAATAGTACCCTTAGAAATATATTTACCTAGGAAAATGGTGATGTGTTCAATTCCCTAATTACCCACTGTATGTGTTATGGTACACAAACAAATTTTTGTGTGTTAATGTGCATTGTCTATTCATTTGAATTGGTTGCTTGTGGGCAGGGCCAGATGGTTGGTACCCAACGTGGAATAATTGCACACAGAGATAAAAGGAATGGGACACGTTATGTTAGAACAAAGTTAAAATACAAACAACACTTGGTAATAGCAGCATGAGCTCTCCTAGTAGTTCCAACAACGTGGTGACAGGGCCTAAATATCAATGGTTCCTCATAGTAGGATTGTTGAACACAGTCTCTATGAGATAAAAGACACAAGGGCAAGCTTGCCATACCAGACAGCATCTGATGACGGAGGTGACTAATAGACGGTATGGCGGCAAGGGCGCTAGAGAGGCAGAACGTAGTTTAGATATCTGACCGCACAGGATATACTGGTTAGCAAAATCAGGGGTGAGGTCTCTGCACTTTCCCTTCTCAACTGCAACCTTTCCCTTCCCTTTCTCCACTGCAACATTTTACCAGAGGGTCCCTAACCTAGCCACTTCGCAAATGTGTGCCAACTGCAGTGGGACAGTGCTATTTGTTAGCACCGCCCTCACTAAAGATGGCCACCGATTTCTTGTTTAAAAAAAAAAGATGGCCACCGAGGTTATTCAATGCAGCAGCATCCAATCACATGGCTGCTCCCTGAATGACACCTACGGAGCACCACCTCTGCAGGGAGGCAAAACTGTCCTGCCTACATGTGCGAAAATACAATAAAATATTCAATGAAAATAAAACATGCAACATTTTCTCTGATATATATGTGTGAAATGGCCCAAAGGGTTAAAGGAATTAAAGATAGTTAGCAGAGAGCCCAAAGTGTCAATATTTTGTGAGGCCACCATTATTTTCCAGCACTGCCTTAACCCTCTTGGGCATGGAGTTCACCAGAGCCTCACAAGTTGCCACTGGAGTCCTCTTCCACTCCTCCATGACGACATCACGGAGCTGGTGGATGATAGAGACCTTGCACTCCTCCACCTTCCATTTGAGGATGCCCCACAGATGCTGAATAGGGTTTAGGTCTGGAGACATGCTTGGCCAGTCCATCACCTTTACCCTCAGCTTCTTTAGCAAGGCAGTGGTCATCTTGAAGTTGTGTTTGGGGTCGATATCATGTTGGAATACTACCATGCAGCCCAGTCTCCGAAGGGAGGAGATCATGCTCTGCTTCAGTATGTCACAGTACATGTTGGCACTCATGGCTCCCTCAATGAACTGTAGCTCCCCAGTGTCGGCAGCTCTCATGCAGCCCCAGACCATGACACTCCCACCACCATGCGTGACTGTAGGCAAGACACAATTGTCTTTGTACTCCTCACCTGGTTGCCTCCACACACGCTTCACACCATCTGAACCAAATAAGTTTATCTTGGTCTCATCAGACCACAGGACATGGTTCCAGTAATCCATGTCCTTAGTCTGCTTGTCTTTAGCAAACTGTTTGTGGGCTTTCTTTGGCACCATCTTTAGAAGAGGCTTCCTTCTGGGATGACAGCCATGTAGACCAATTTGATACAGTGTGCAGCGTATGGTCTAAGCACTGACAGGCTGTCCCCCCACCTCTTTAATCTCTGCAGCAATGCTGGCAGCACTCATATGTCTATTTCCCAAAGACAACCTATGGTCTTGGCCACCGTGCTGCAGCTCAGTTTCAGGGTCTTGGTAATCTTCTTATAGCCTATGTCATCTTTATGTAGAGCAACAATTCTTCTTTTCAGATCCTCAGAGTTCTTTGCCTTGAGGTGGCATGTTGAACTTCCAGTGACCAGTATGAGAGAGTGAGAGCGATAACACAAAATTTAACACACCTTCTCCCCATTCACACCTGAGACCTTTAACACTAATGAGTCACATGACACCGGGGGGGGGTGGCTAACTGGGCCCAATTTGGACATTTTCACTTAGGGGTGTACTCATTTTTGTGGCCAGCGGTTTAGACATTAATGGCTGTGTGTTGAGTTATTTTGAGTGGACAGCAAATTTACACTGTTATACAAGCTCAGGGGCGGACTGACAACTCATGGGGCCCCTGGGCAATGGGAGATTATGGGGCCCCCAGGCAATCCGAGATTATGGGGCCACACAGTATACACACACAGTATACAATCCCACAGTATACACAGACATGTATCTATTGGCTCAGAAGGTACTGGAGAGGTGGGGCAGCTATAATCTCTGGATTTTTAGACCAAAATGATGTCGGTAAGGGACATTTCAGAAACAGATGTAAAAAAAACACAGATTTTTACATACTGTCCCTGGTTTTACTGAGGCTGGCAACCCTTATGGGGCCCCCTAGTGGCCCGGGGGCCCTCGGGAAGTGCCCGAGTGGCCGAATGGTCAGTCCGCCCCTGTACAAGCTGTACACTCACTACTTTACATTGCAGCAAAGTGTCATTTCTTCAGTGTTGTCACATGAAAAGATAGAATAAAATATTTACAAAAATGTGAGGGGTGTACTCACTTTTGTGAGATACTGTATATGCAACTTGATGAAGGACGGAGGTCCTGTCCGAAACTGTGCAGTCGTTGTATTTGTATATGCATGAAGATTGAAGTAAAATGTTTTTGAACAGAAACAGAGATTGCATCTACAATTTTTTGCTACATGTCTGGTGTAAGGAGAACCACATCAGATGTAAATCTCTAAAAGAAAGACACAGCAGAGGGGTCCCACCTTGTTCCTGTATATATATATATATTATATTTATATATATATATATATATATATATATATATTATATTTATTTTATATTATATTGTCAAAAGTATTGGGATGTCTGCCTTTATACGCACATGAACTTCAATGGCATCCAACAGTCTTAGTCCGTAGGGTTCAATATTGAGTTGGACCACCCTTTGCAGCTATAACAGCTTCAACTCTTCTGGGAAGGCTGTCCACAAGGTTTAGGAGTGTGTCTATGGGAATGTTTGACTATTCTTCCAGAAGCACATTTGTGAGGTCAGGCACTGATGTTGGAGGAGAAAGCCTGGCTCGCAGTCTCCACTCTAATGCCCCGTACACACGGTCGGAAATTCCGACCACAAAATCCGTCTGAATTTTTCCGACGGATTTTGTCCGACACTGGTGTTGCATACACACAGTCGGACAAAGTTGTCGGAAAATCCGATCATTCTGAACACGGTGACGTTCGTTGCGTATGATTTTAAATTTTTACTAACATTTTTATCAAGTTTTTTTTTTTTTTCAGGGTGGCCCTCCACTTTAAGGTTTATGTGCGTGTAAAGGCAGGCGCCCCAATACTTTTGGTAATATAGTGTATACTGTATGTGGGAAAGGGCCCAAAAGTTTAAAGGAATTAGAGATAGCATAGAGATGGCAAGTAGATAGATAATAAATAGATAGGTATTAGATGAATAGATGCTGTAGATAGATAGATTGATAGTAAGTGATGTTGTTGGTGTTCTACATGATAATACATCTCCATCCCTCCCGTATATGAATGGTAGGAATGTGAGAGCAGCAGATGGGGTCATTCAGACTTCTGATCCCCCAGTGCTGAGTGCTCCTCCCCCTCCTGGCTCATTAATTCTGCCATCCAATACCTCTGCATGATAGAAAGCAGGGTACAATCCGATGCCCTCCTCAATTTACAAGTGTTTTTTTCACATTGTTCCACCACATGAGGTCTGAAATAACAAGTCGTGTTTTTCTTTTTAAAGATGTACATTTGTAACAGTCTCCATTGCTTTAACTGCAGCCTGGCCATCTACAGTGACCATAGAAATAGGAATGTCACATTTTAGGGCTATTTTCCCTAAATAAACAATTTTAATGAAATCACTTTATTGTAAGTCTGGTCATTTTTTATGGATGTTTCTGCCTTTTTCCTTCTTGTGTATCAGCCATGCTATCCCTTTCTTTTTCAATTCAAACTGACATAATGTCCTGCTCTAGCAGATGCCCTGATCAGAAGACTTTACTAGAATTTTTAGGTTGACCTCAAAAAGGTTTATGGCCGGGTGCAATCTAGCATGAACACCAAGACATGCCTCTATGTGTTTGCTTTCTCCACAATACAACGTGTCTTGCTCTAACATACACTTGTCTTCAAATGATCTGTTCAGCAGTCTCTTACCATGCTCATTTACTGTCTCTCTACTCATATGACTGCTGGTCTGAACTTGCCATACTCTAATCCCACCAGTGACTCCTGATCTCCCCTCACCAGTCACTCCTGATCTCCCCTCACCAGTGACTCCTGATCTCCGCTCACTAGTAAAGCTGGCCATAGACTATTAAAGCTGGCCATATTGGGGGTTATCAGATGGAACATCTCCTATTATGCCGCGTACACACGGTCGGAATTCTTGTCGGAAAAAGCTCTGATGGTTTTCCTGTCGGAATTCCGACGGAATTTCACTCAAACTGTCTTACCTACACACGGTCACACCAAATTCCGATGGTCAATAACACCACGGCATAAAACATGTTCGACTGCACTATAAAAGGGAAGTTTAATGCTTCTGAGCATGCGTCGAATTGTTTCCGAGCATGCGTCGGAATTTTGCGTGTCGGAATTGCATACACACGATCGGAAAATCCGATAGAAAGGTTTTCCGTCAGAAAAATTAAGAACAGGTTCTCAATCCAAAGTCCGTCGGGAATTCCGACAGACAAAGGCCGATGGGCATACACACGGTCGGAAAATCCGATAAACAGCTCCCATCGGACTGTTTCCATCGGAAATTCTGACCGTGTGTACGCGGCATAACATGTAAAAGCTAAAACTTTGGTACTTTATACATATTGGGGGTTTCTATGCTACCCCCCTCCCCATTTCTCCATTGGCCCCGTTGGTAGGCTTTCTCTGGTTTCCCCCATCAAATTTTTATTTGATCCTGGGCTAGGGACAGGAACACATGTTGTGGTAAACCTATCTGCAATGGTCAGTTGCTCCTACTGGTTCACCTATGGAACCCATATGGAAGGTTCCTGTTAGATGAATGCTGTTATATACAACTAAGCAATTTTCACCATGAAAAATATTAGACTTCATTAATCCTAATGCCTTTTGAATCCCTCATTTCAGGGAAACCTATACATAAAGGTTTCCTGTCCCTCTCGTTTAAACCGGTACTTCTTCAGGGCATAGGAGTCAGAACATAGACTCATCTTCATGGAAACCTATGGCTTGGGTGTTATAGGACTTTGTCCCATTACTGCTTGCCACTGTTTTTGTTGTAAACTTCAGACACAGCGGCAGCCCATCAATAGAGCACTGCGCCCCGAGCCCACCCAGTTGTTTGATAATATTGCATTAATATTCGCTGTTGTCTTCCTGATTCTCCTCCCAGCTGATCACAGGTCAGGAAGCGGGTCCTGAGACCCGATTGGCCGAGAGGAAAAGGAGGCGCAGGGGAAGCCGCGCTGCCGTGAAGAAGCCAAGGAAGGAGGAGATGCAGGGTGAAGCCGCTGCCGCCCGCCGGAGGAAGTCCGCAAACTAGATGGGGCAAGTGCAAGGCAGAGGATAGAGGAGGCACACCCTAATCACCCCACGTGCATTAGTATTATGGCTCTGTGTAGCAGCAGGAACATGTGAAAGATCTACCTCTTACTGCCTCTGCCATAAGAGAAGTGTCTATGCTCTTCTCTTTCACTGTGCCGGCAGGGAGATCAATATGTCGTATGTCGTATATATGTAGACACACACATGCATGCGTGTCTGAGCTTTAGGGTGCACACCCCTAATGCAATAGGCTGCGCACACCTAGGTCACAGTTACATCCAATATCCAATAAAAAAAAGTTAAAAAGTCTGTAGTTCCCCTTATGTGTCACAGTACACAGAGGTGGACTAGCTGGGGAGATTTCTACATTCCACACATCTGATACAGTTTATTCCCCTCTGATTCTGCTCCATGAATTCCTGGGATAGTGGAATGAATCCAGATTTTCTCATGAACAAGAGTTTGTGACGACACAGCAGAAAAATGACAAAAATGCCCAGCCTTGTAAAAAGAAAGTAGGACAATTTTGGACATCCCCTATAATTTCCGCTCCTTTAAAGGGGATATCCAACTAAAACAGAAATTACCCTTTTAAAGCTTACTTATAATTAGTATAAATATATTCTCCTACCTCCTTCTCTCCTTGAAACCCCTGCACCAAAAATATATACAAATTATTTATTTATTACAGGGTCCTTATAAAGCGTGGTCAGTTTACGCAGTGCTTTACATATTATATATTCCATATTCATATCAGTCTCTGCCCTCTAGGAGTTTACAGTCTAAGGTCCCTAACTCACATTCATACATACATATACTAGGGCCAATTTAGGCAGGATCCAATTACCTATCAGCATTAGACATGTGCAATTCGTTTAGTTCCTAATTCGTTTTTTAACAAATTTTTACAAATTCGTTAATTCCGAATTTCCGAATTTTTCAATTTCCGAATTTCAAAATTTGCGAAATTCCGAATTTCCCAAATTTCCGAATTTCCGAATTTGCGAAATTTCCGAATTTCAAAATTTGCGAATTTCCGAATTTCAAAATTTGCGAAATTCCGAATTTCCAAAATTTCCGTATTTCCGAATTTCCGAAATTTCCGAATTTCCGAATTTCGAATTTTCGGATTTCCGAATGTCACATTTTTGGATTTCTGAATTTTTCAAATTTCCGAATTTCACATTTTCGGATTTCTGAATTTTCGATTTTCGGATTTTCAAATTCAAAAATTTGAAAATTCTAAAATCTGAAAAAAAGAAAGAAAATCTGTTTAATTCTAAATAATAACTAATTATAGGTATTGGAATTCCCTTTCAAATTTGTCTGTTAGCGAACGTATCGAGTACGAATTTATCCGAAGTTACGAATTATCTGAAATAACGAATGCCGCATCTAACCAAATGGAACGTAACGATCTAATAATAATAAATAACAATAATAATAATAAAACCTTTTTATTATTATTAATTATTTATTATACATTTGTTCCGTTCCATTTGTTTAGATGTGGCATTCGTTATTTCAGATAATTCGTAACTTCGGATAAATTCGTACTCGTTAATTAATAGTTAGTTATTAAACTGATTTTCTATTCTTTTTTTTGAAATTTTGGGATTTTCAAATCTTTGAATTCCCGAATTCCGAAAATCCGAAAATTCGGAGTTCCGAAAGTCCGAAAATTCGAAATTCGGAAATCCGGAAATTCGGAAATTCGAAAATTCCGTGACACAATTAGTGAGACACAACTCTACACTAACAAATTAAAGCCAGATTTCAGGTCACACTCTATAATCAGTTACAGTATTTTTTTCCTTTTGGGATAAGTCCCCGCTCACACTGAATGTGGCTTTGAAAACGCGCTACTTCAGCGCGATTTCAAAGCCACCAGTCGATTTTATGTGCGGCTTGCCGACATCTGTGCCACAACGCACAGATGGCGCACAAAGAATAGTAGTCAACAACAAACAAACTATTGGATCTCTGAATTGTGAACACAGGGAGCATACAAAAGAATATGTAACCCACCACTCTGCAATCCACATTCATTTAGTGCAATATAACACTCTTTGCATGTCTGTATCCGGCCCTTGGGGCACTCTTTCTCCAACTGATGCAAGACACTATTCTTCCCACTGACATCAACAACGGGGCACTGTTTCTCCCATTGACACCAATAATGGGGCACTATTCCTCCCAATGACACCAACGATGGGGCACTCTTTCTCCAACTGATGCAAGACACTATTCCTCCCACTGACATCAACAACGGGGCACTGTTTCTCCCATTGACACCAATAATGGGGCACTATTCCTCCCACTGACACCAATGATGGGGCACTGTTTCTCCCAATGACACCAACGATGGGGCACTCTTCCTCCCACTGATACAAGACACTATTGCTCCGTCTGACATCAACAATGGGGCACTATTTCTCCCATTGACACCAATTATGAGGCACTATTCCTCCCACTGACACCAAGGATGGGGCACTCTTCCTCCCACTGATACAAGACACTATTCCTCTCACTGACATCAACAACAGAGCACTATTTCTCCCATTGACACCAATTATGAGGCACTATTCCTCCCACTGACACCAAGGATGGGGCACTCTTCCTCCCACTGATACAAGACACTATTCCTCTCACTGACATCAACAACAGAGCACTATTTCTCCCAGTGACACCAATGATGAGGCACTATTCCTCCCACTGGCACCAACAATGGGGCATAATTCTTGTCACTGACACCAACAATGGGGCACTATTCCTCCGACTGACACCAATGTTGGGGCACTATTCCTCCCACTGACACCAATGATGGGGCACTATTCCTTCCACTGACACCAAAAATGAGGCACTATTCCTCCCATTGACACCAACGATGGGGATCTATTTCTCCACTGACACTAACAATGAGGCACTATTTTTCCCACTGACACCAACTATTGTGCACTATTCCTTCCTCTAATGCCGCGTACACACGAGCGGATGGTTCTTGGATGGTTTTTCCGATGGAATTCCGCTCAAGCTTGGCTTGCATACACACGGTCACACAAAAGTTCTCTGAACTTTCGACCGTCAAGAACGCGGTGACGTACAACACTACAACGAGCCGAGAAATGAATGCTTCCGAGCATGCATCAAATTGTTTCCGAGCATGCGTAGGAATTTTGCGCGTCGGAACTGCTACAGACGATCGGAATTTCCGATCTGAACTTTTTCTGACCGAAAAAGTGAGAACATGCTCTCAAACTTTTACTGACGAAAATTCAGCCAGCAAAAGTCCGATGGAGAATACATACGGTCGCAAAAGCTCTCATTTGTCTTTTGCTGGCCGAAATTCCGATCGTGTGTACGTGGCATAATGCCAAAGATGCTCTGTTTACTCTCACTGATGCCAGAATAATTTCAACTTCCAATGGCCACAGTCCGGCCCCCCTAAAGTCTGAAGGACAGTAAACTGGCCCTTTGTTTAGAAAGTCTGGAGACCCCTATCGTGTAGTAACCAACTGCTGCCGCACCACGCTGTACCTACCTACAGGCGTGTCAGCATAGTCTTGGAAATTGGAGGACAGGCAGGCTGTTCTCTCAGCATAGCTAGAAAACTTACTATGCTAGGAAGAATGTGCTTCTATGCCCAGCATGGTCAGTTTGAAATAGTAAAGAAGAAATTTGCAGGATCACCACGGATTTCACACAAAGGAAGAAATACAAAGAGAACGGGATACGTGTTAACACAAGGACATGGTACCATAGACCAGGGGCGGACTGACAACTCATGGGGCCCCCGGGCAATAGGAGATTATGGGGCCCCCAAGCAATCAGAGATTATGGGGCCACACAGTATACAATCACACAGTATACACATACATGTACACACAGTATACACAGACACGTTTCTATAGGCTGAGAAGGTACTAGAGAGGTGGGGCAGCTGTAATCTCTGGATTTTTAGACCAAAAGGATGTCGGTAAGGGACATTTTAGAAACAGATGTAAAAAAAAAAACACAGATTTTTACATACTGTCCCTGGTTTTATTGAGGCTGGCAACCCTGGTGGGGCCCCCTAGTGGCCCGGGGCCCTTGGGAAGTGCCCGAGTGGCCGAATGGTCAGTCCGCCCCTGCCATAGACACATATCAGGAATATGAAACGTTGGGATAACAAACTCTTTAGCTACTCCAACCCACACTGATAAGTAGCTCTTAGGAACCCACCCTTTGATAGTGAGGGGGCTGGCACGTAACAAAGCTCCCATTATTGGCTATTCTACCCCTGGTTAATACAGTTGAAAGATAACACAGAGCATTATGGGTCCAGTGAATTCCACCATAAAACCCCTGGATTAGCTGGGAACCCACGGAATTCAAACCTTATGTCCAATGGACTGCTACCCTGACATTGTTCTGTAAAATTTCTTGATAATATTTCAAAACAATTGTTCCATCACTGTTGGCAAGCTGTTTAGGTCATCAGTCAAACCATGATGATCCCTTCACCATTCTCCACGGTTCAAATGTGGAATAGCTTTGCATGTTTCTGCCAGAGAGTTCACGCTCAGTCTTATCCGCCCACGGAACATTGTCCCAGAAACATAATGGAACATTCTGGTGGTCTTTTTCAAACTTGATACCGGCAGTAATGTTTGTTTTGGGAGGCAGTGGTCTCCTCTGTGGTTTCCTGCCATGAACACCATTCTCCTTCAGTGTTTTTCTCATAGTAAAACATAAGTGGAGGTTTCTGATGGTCTTTAGCGATAACCCCAGGATTCTTTTTTTTTTTTTGCTTACTTGCTCGCCGTGCTCTTGTTGTAATCTTTGATCTCATTACGAACAAACTCAGCAGTAAACGTCTCAGATGGCTTTTTAACCTTTCCCCACTCTATCCAAAACGTACACCACGTACGTGGACTTATATCTGTTAATACATTTGCATAGCCAACCCTGAATGTTTTTAAAGAAATGCTGCTCTCAAAACTGAAAATTTTACTTTGCATCTTCATGGAAAAATTAACCACTTTCAGACCGGACCATTTTGCTGGCTTAAAGTGATGGGACACCCTGAAAACAAAAACTTTTAAAAATGTTAGTAACAATTTCAAATGAAAAAAAAAATTTTTTTTTTTGTTACTTACCAGAAATGGCTGTTGCTAGGCAGATTGTCCTAATCTGCCTCCTCCAGCTCCGCGGTGATCTTCTCTCCTTCCGTCTTCTATGGAATGGGGCGCAGTGTGTTATGGGAACTGTGTCCCACAACACATTGCGTTCCCCATTCACAAATCCCACTCGCGCATGCGCAGTAGGCCGCGCGCCGACTCGCGCATGCGCAGTAGGCCGCGCGCCGACTCGCGCATGCGCAGTAGGCCGCGCGCCGACTCGCGCAGTAGGCCGCGCGAAGCCGTTTCCCTTACTGAGGATGGCGGCGCTGGATCCGGAACGCCGAGGGACATCTCGGCCTCCACGAACAGCATCGCGGGCGCCCTGGGAGGGTAAGTGTACTTATTAAAAGTCAGCAGCGACTTTTTTTTTAGCTGCTGACTTTAAAAAAAAAAATTTTTAAGCTGACACACAGCTTTAAGACCAGAGCGCGTTTTGCGATTCGGCACTGCGTCGCTTTAACTGACAATTGCGCGGTCGTGCGGCGTGGCTCCCAAACAAAATTGACGTTCTTTTTTTCCCACAAATAGAGCTTTCTTTTGGTGGTATTTGATCACCTCTGCGGTTTTTATTTTTTGCGCTATAAACAAAAAAAGAGCAACAATTTTGAAAAAAAACGCATTATTTTTTACTTTTTGCTATAATAAATATCCCCAAAAATATATAAAAAAAAACATTTTTTTTCCTCAGTTTAGGCCGATACGTATTCTTCTACATATTTGTTGGTAAAAAAATTTGCAATAAGCGATTATTGATTGGTTTGCGCAAAAGTTATAGCGTTTACAATATGGGGGATAGTTTTATGGCATTTTTATTAATAATTTTTTTTTTTTTTACTAGTAATGTCGGCGATCAGCAACTTTTATTGTGACTGCGACATTATGGCAGACACATCGGGCAATTTTGACACATTTTTGGGACCATTGTCATTTATACCGCAATCAGTGCTATACAAATGGTTCCTGTGTAAATGACACTGGCAGTGAAGGGGTTAACCAGGAGGTGGCAGTGTAGGGGTTAAGTGTGTCCTAGGGGTTAAGTGTGTCCTAGGGGCATGTTGCTAACTGTGGGGGGCATGGCACATCACTGATCTCTGCTCCAATCACAGGGAGCAGAGATCAGCATCACTGTTGCTAGGCAGAACGGGGAGATGCTTGTTAACTTCAGCATCTCCCCGTTCTTCCTCCCCGTGAGACGATCGCGGGTATCCCCGCATCGAGTGAGTCCAACGGGAACCGGACTCATGGAGGTCCCGACTGGCGCACACGCGATGGCACGGCAGCAAATTCAAAGAGACGTACCTGTACGAAAAATAAATATAGGTGTCCTTCGCGCTGTTTTAATGAACTAGAAACTATATTAATAAAATAGATGAGTGAATAAATGTGAAGAAATTAATTAAATAAATAAATGAGTGTGAATAATAATGCTGTGTGTGGAAAAAATTCCTAAACCAAGCTGCAAAATCTATGAGTAAACACAAACCCGTACAGAAAAATATGAAAAAGTGATTTTGCGCTAAAGTGCATCAAACAATATGAATGTGTATGTGAACCAGTCTATAGCCAAATAAGTGTAATGAATAAACACTAAAGGCTCAAAAAACGTGGTGATATATCACATAAAATATTAATGAAAAAATATAAATATATATCATAAAGTGGACGTGGCAATATGAATCACATCAAGCTATGATTTAAAAAGTGCATCAAGTGCTAAAAATCATAATAGTGAATAAAAACAGTATAATCCAAAATATCTACCTCAGTGTAAATATTAAAATACTAAAAACATAGACCATGAAAACCGCAGTATAGTAAAAAATGAATAATATGGATGAATAAAAATATGGATGAATGAAAATATATATATCAATCATAAATATAAATAATGATATAAAAATCGAGTCCACCAGAGGATAAATAACTGAATAAAACACAATGGTGATGACCCCCTTAAAGTGACATTCTCAGAGTCTCTAATATCCTTAGGGGTAGTAATTGAGACTATCTTCAAACAGTGGGGGGTGTTGGGTGGTGAGGTCCTAATCCTAAATGGTGCTCACTAGCCTCTCACCTCTCAAACGATCAAAATGCGCATCAAAGCCAGTATGGATGATCAGCTACACTTCCGGATCCCTCCTTAGGTGTCTCCCAATAAAGTAATCAATCCGTTCCACAAATGGGGGGGGGAGTAAATTCCACTTCCTCAAACAGCGTGGACACAGGGATAACACTCTCCTCGTAGATGTGCAGTGATAACTGCAGTCCCTGCAGCAATGACTCACTCACAAATGGCAGTATGGGTGAGGGCCAAGATATAAAAGAGAAAAGAGGGGGACCCAATCGTGAAGTATGCCAAACAATTAAAACATTTTATTTCAAAAATAGGCGCTTACATTGAAATTAAGTACAATCAGCAGGAGAGAAACGATTATGGTGTCCGTCTGACAGCACTTCCGGTATCCTCCGTCCAGCCAATCCCTACGCGTTGCGTCACGTGACCTCGTGACTTCATCAGGGGCTGCTGATTGGCTGTATGGGCTTATCTTTTATATCCATGAACCGGAAGTAAGGTGGCGGCCATTTTGCCAGGGTCCGTCAAAATAAACAAAGCGCGGCCATTTTCTAGTGGTCTTATAGCGCTCTGAGTAGCGGACATGTTTAATATCTACAACGATTATCCATAGAACATAGTGATGTAAATATAGTTTAATCTTAATCTTATCTTTTAAGGGGGTCATCACCATTGTGTTTTACTCAGTTATTTATCCTCTGGTGGACTCGATTTTTATATCATTATTTATATTTATGATTGATATATATATTTTCATTCATCCATATTTTTATTCATCCATATTATTCATTTTTTACTATACTGCGGTTTTCATGGTCTATGTTTTTAGTATTTTAATATTTACACTGAGGTAGATATTTTGGATTATACTGTTTTTATTCACTATTATGATTTTTAGCACTTGATGCACTTTTTAAATCATAGCTTGATGTGATTCATATTGCCACGTCCACTTTATGATATATATTTATATTTTTTCATTGATATTTTATGTGATATATCACCACGTTTTTTGAGCCTTTAGTGTTTATTCATTACACTTATTTGGCTATAGACTGGTTCACATACACATTCATATTGTTTGATGCACTTTAGCGCAAAATCACTTTTTCATATTTGACGTACCTGTACGCCCTTATGCCTGTCCATGACATTCTTCCGACGTACATCGGCACTTGCCGGTCAGGAAGCGGTTAAACAGATCCGCAGAAAACAACCTCTTATTTTAAAGTGTTACTAAACCCAGGACACTGCATTCACTATATCTGCTCTCCCATAGTACACAGAACAAGGAAACACATTTTCTCATCAGCAGTATATAGCAGCCTTATGACTTCTATCTGTTTAAAGCGCAATTTCTGTATTCTGCAAAACATTTGGTTGTTCTCGCCGCTCTCTATCTCCACCTTCTGTCCATGTCCCCAATGCAGCTAGGGTTTTGCAGCTGTGGTGGCAACTCTGCACATGCTCAGTTTCTATACTGAGCGTTTCCTTTCTATCACAGCCCATGTGACTATAGAGTCACATATGTGGGTTTATACATAGTGATAAATGACAGCCTCCTCCCTCCCTCCTACTCCATGCCCACTAACCAGCGAAACACTATGGGGGCGGGGTATTACATATAGATTAATGGAGGCTTCATCTCCCTCTTATTCTAAGATACAGACTGGAGGGGCGTGATACACCCACACCATGTTATTTCCACAAAATAATATAGGTTTAATTTCAAATATATATTTGTATGCTAGTTTAAAACAGTGTGTTAATATTAATTATTTATTTTTACTCTGAATTCCAAAGGCAGTTTTTTTGTGACCAGGGGCAGAGGACTTGAAGCTCCTCCTGCTTATGTTTCCCTTCAGACAGGCTGGGAAAGAGATGGGTCATGTGACAGCTATATGTCGATTAGGAAAAAGTTACTTAGATTTTTTTTAAAACATTTTGGCGTGAGGGTTCCCCTCAAAATCCAAACCAGACCTGAGGGTCTGGTATGGATTTTGGGAGGGGCACGGCGTGTTTTTTTTTAACATTTTTATATTGCCGTCAATGTTTTTTTTTTAAATTCAGCTGTCAGCGAAGAAGCCCGTTGACAGCTGATGACTCATCCATTGTTAAGGACGCCGCGGCCGGATTCCCGGCCCGCTCCTTAAAGTGGAGTGCCCACAAAAAAAAAAATTTAAAGTCAGCAGCTACAAATACTGCAGCTGCTGATTTTTAATAATCGGACACTTACCTGTCCCAGGGTCCAGCGATGCGGGGGAACGAGACCCCCCTCGTTCCCCGCTCCGCTCGCGGCGCCGGCATTCTTAATGTGGGAACCCGGCTGTGGCTTCACAGCCGGGCACCCACTGCGAATGCGCGAGCGGCGCCATGAGCCGTGATTCGACGCTCACTCATCTGGGACACATGACAGGTCCCAGATGATTGTGTGGTGCCTAGGGGAAGTGACGTTTAGCCCGGGCACTGAAGGTGGCAGACTACGAGGGACCCCCTAGCAACAGGCATTTAGAGGTGAGTAAAACATTTTTTTTTTTTTTTCCAATTATTTTTTTTTATTTTCTTTAATGATTTTTAAGTCACATTTTTTTTTTTGGTGGCAACACCACTTTAACAACCAGCTATTCACTGTGCCCTGATTGGGCAAAGCTGTGCCCAGTCAGGGCTTAGAATGCACTGTGCAGTGCTCAGTGCATTGTGGGGCGCTCGGCGTGCAAACATCCTGCCAGATATTGGTTGAACTAGATGGACTTGTGTCTTTTTTCAACCTGACTAACTATATAAATTGCAGTGTTCACCGAACGGGTGAACAGGCGATGTCCGTGCCAAACTTTTGCTCGTCTCAAACTGTTCGCCCAATGCCTGGAATTGATCCTAAAAAGCAATTTTTGCATAAACTACTGCATAAAAGTTATTTTATTTGTATTAAAGAGGAAGTAAACCCTGATGGGTGTTACTTCCTCTTTGTTTCCCTGCACCGGTAAAGCATAATGGACTACTGTGCATCGCATAGGAGCCATAAGTGACGGCATGTTTGCATTCACTTGCGGCGCACCCAGTGCGCCTGCGCCATTGTCTACGGCGCGCATGTGCCGTGGACAGCGGTGCCGCTATTTCTGGAAATATCTCCTAAACCTTTTAGGTTTAGGAGATATTTCTTGGACCTACAGGTAAGCCTTAATCTAGGCTTACCTGTAGGTCAAAGTGGTCTGTAAGGGTTTACAAACCACTTTAAAGTGGTTGTAAACCCTTACAAACCACTTTGACCTACAGGTAAGCCTAGATTAAGGCTTACCTGTAGGTCCAATAAATATCTCCTAAACCTACATGGTTTAGGAGATATTTAGAAAAGAAAAGGCACTGCTATCTACGGCGCATGCGCCGTAGACAGCGGCGCGCAGGCGCAGTGAGCATGCCGAGATCACGGCGATATGCCGCTCTCGTGCGCATGCGTGGGAGTGACGTCATCGCCGCTCCAGCGAATGACAGCGCTGGAGCAGCGAGACCCGGAAGTCACTCCGGGTTTGATGGCGGCTCAGAAGATCGGTGATGAGGACTGCTTCGGGGGCTTCGTTCTCAGGTAAGTCATTCATAATGAGCTAGTATGCTATGCATACTAGCTCATTATGCCTTTGCCTTGCAGGTTCCGTTTTGTTTTTCTTTTTTAAATCGGCTTTACTTCCTCTTTAAGTAGACCTTTAACTGAATATGCATTACTGGCAGTGCATTATTTTATGGTTAAGTAGATCATTTTCACTTTAAATAGAATATTATTTTTTTCTTTTGCCCTATTCTTGATGTATTTCAAAGATATTGCTTTGTTTCTTTCAAAACCAGCTTTTTACACATCATAAAAAGACAAAGGGCTGAGGGATTCCCATAAAGGTTTATGGAAGCGGGTATTTGTGACTAGGGAGGATGCTGCTATAATGGCCACAATTAACTTTTGTTGTGCAGTGCTGTGTGTTTATTTTTAATTTATTGTCAAGTGCTAGGCCTTGGGGGAAACAGTCACCACATCCATTGTCATTGGTATAGGACATTGAGAGCATGAGAAATTGGATCATTCTAAGTTCAATGCCTGGGTGACCCTTAAAAGGTTATCTACAGAGGACACTCCTTACCCCCACCCTCTATTAAGTAAACCTTAGGAACTAAAAATCCACAGAAGAAAGGGAAAAAAAGAACATTTACAATATCTCACAAAAGTGAGTACACCCCTCACATTTTTGTTAATATTTAACTATATCTTTTCAGCTGTGTGAAGTTGGCACCCCATTTTTTTAAAACCTGAATAAAAATATACCATTTGTTTGTGCTGAATTTGTGCCGCAAAAATGAGCGTTTGTGCCGGTTGGGTTTCTGAGATATCAAACATTCAATTTAATGCAAGCCCCGCCCACTTTGTACCTCATATTGCTGAATTTGAAAAACAAAAGCGCCATTCGTTTGTGCCGTGTTTGTGCTGGTTTGTGCCGCAAAAATAAACGTTTGTGCCGCTTTGGTTGCCGAGATATTGTGCGTTATATTTGCTGCAACCCCGCCCACTTTGCACCCCATATTGCTGAATTTGTAAAACAAACACGCCATTCGTTTGTGCCGTGTTTGTGCTGGTTTGTGCCGCAAAAATAAATGTGTGTGCCGCTTTGGTTACGGAGATATTGTGCGTTATAGTTGCTGCAACCCCGCCCACTTTGCAACCAATATTACTGAATTAGAGAAACAAACGCGCCATTCGTTTGTGCCGCGTTTGTGCTGCAAAAATAAACGTTTGTGCCATTTTGGTTGCAGAGATATTGTGCGTTATAGTTGCTGCAACCCCGCCCACTTTGCAACCAATATTACTGAATTTGAAAACAAACGCGCCATTCGTTTGTGCCGCGTTTGTGCTGGTTTGTGCCGCAAAAATAAATGTTTTCTGCCGCTTTGGTTACGGAGATATTGTGCGTTATAGTTGCTGCAACCCCGCCCACTTTGCAACCAATATTACTGAATTTGAAAAACAAACGCGCCATTCGTTTGTGCCGCGTTTCTGCTGGTTTGTGCCGCAAAAATAAACGCTTGTGCCGCTTTGGTTGCGGAGATATTGTGCGTTATAGTTGCTGCAACCCCGCCCACTTTGCACCCCATTTTCAACAAAGCATCCTCCCAATGTTGAGGGCATGTGGCCTTGTATGGTTCAGGAGGGGGGGCGCTCTCGTCCCCCCTCTTTTCCTGCGGCCTGCCAAGTTGCGTGCTCGGATAAGGGTCAAGTATGTATTTTTGAGGGGGACCCCCACGCCATTTTTTATTTTATTTTTGGCGCGGGGTTCCCCTTAAAATCCATGCCAGACCTGAAGGGCCTGGTATGGATTTTGAGGGGAACCCATGTCGTTTTTTTTTTTTTTTAAAATTAAAGTCGGCCCAAGTCGTGTTGTAATTTGCCCCAAGTCGTGTTGTAAAGTCCGCCCCAAGTCGCGCTGGAAGTCGTGTTGCCCCTGTGTGAATGGACTGTTAGCTTGCGCTATTATCAATGGCATACTATTATCGCGGTGCACCGGTATATTATGTGTTGTGCTTATGTGTGCGCCGGTTCATACGCTCACTTAATAATTTATCTGGCGCACCAATTATGGTATGAACCGGCGCAGCGCATTCATTTTAGTAAATCAGCCCTAATATCTCTGCAACCAAAGCGGCACAAACGTTTATTTTTGCGGCACAAACCAGCACAAATGCGGCACAAACAAATGGCGCGTTTGTTTTTCAAATTCAGAAATATGGGTTGCAAAGTGGGCGGGGTTGCAGCAACTATAACGCACAATATTTCCACAACCAAAGCGGCACAAACGTTTATTTTTTCGGCACAAACCAGCACAAATGCGGCACAAACGAATGGCGCGTTTGTTTTTCAAATTCAGAAATATGGGTTGCAAAGTGGGCGGGGTTGCAGCAACTATAACGCACAATATCTCCGCAACCAAAGCGGCATAAGCGTTTATTTTTGCGGCACAAACGCGGCACAAACGAATGGCGCGTTTGTTTTTCAAATTCAGCAATATGGGTTGCAAAGTGGGCGGGGTTGCAGCAACTATAACGCACAATATCTCCGCAACCAAAGCGGCACAAACGTTTATTTTTGCGGCACAAACCAGCACAAACGCGGCACAAACGAACGGCGCTTTTGTTTTTCAAATTCAATAATATGGGTTGCCATGTGGGCGGGGTTGCAGCAACTATAAAAAACAATATCTCTGCAACCAAAGCAGCACAAACGTTTATTTTTGCAGCACAAACCAGCACAAACGCGGCACAAACGAATGGCGCGTTTGTTTTTCAAATTCAGTAATGTTGGTTGCAAAGTGGGCGGGGTTGCAGCAACTATAACGCACAATATCTCCGCAACCAAAGCAGCACAAACGTTTATTTTTGCGGCACAAACCAGCACAAACGCGGCATAAATGAATGGCGCGTTTGTTTTTCAAATTCAGTAATATGGACTGCAAAGTGGGCGGGGTTGCAGCAAAAATAACGCACAATATCTCCGCAACCAAAGCGGCACAAACGTTTATTTTTGCGGCACAAACCAGCACAAACGCGGCACAAACGAATGGCGCGTTTGTTTTTCAAATTCAGCAATATGGGGTGCAAAGTGGGCGGGGCTTGCATTAAATTGAATGTTTAATATCTCAGAAACCGAACCGGCACAAACGCTCATTTTTGCGGCACAAATCAGCACAAACGCGGCACAAATGAATGGTATATTTTTATTCAGGTTTTACAAACATGGGGTGCCAACTTCACACAGCTCAATCGGATCCACATTTTCACTGTGAAGAAGCCTTTACATAGGTGAAAGTTAAATATAATTTCCTCCAGACGTAAAGAGGGCACCCTTGTCCTCTGTAATGATCCTAAAGTGAATAACTCAACACTAAGGGGGTCATTTACTAACAGTGTTGGTCATCTTACTTTAAAAAAGTAATTAGTTACATTACAAATTACTTCTCCCAAAAAAGTAATTGAGTTAGTAACTCAGTTACTACATTGGAAAAGTAATTAGTTACTCAGAAAAGTAACTGTGATTTTTTTTTTTTATATTCTTAGGGGCGGGTCTAGTATTACTGTAAGCAAGGGGCGCGTTCCCCCCTGCACGTCTATTTCCCCTCTGCCCCCCCCCTGCACGTCTGTTCCCCCCCAACACATATATCTGTTTCCCCTCTGTACCCCACTACACGTCTGCCCCCCCTCACACACATATATCTGTTCCCCCTCTGTACCCCACTACACGTCTGTCCCCCCCCCACACACATATATCTCTTCCCCCTCTGTACATCTGTCCCCCCCAAACTCACGGATCGGATCGTTGCTTGGATCAGAGTCACGGATCGGATCATTTTTCAGATCAGCAAATAATAATTGAATTTGCAAAAACCTGTGAAAATTCCACCACCATAAAGCCCCCACTGTAATATCCATAATCTCACCCACTGTAATATCCACGTCATCTCCTCAACTGTAATATTGGCTGAGTATGGCTGGGTACGGCTGAGCATGGCTGGGTACGGCTGGGTATCGCCGAGTATGGCTGGGTATTACCGTGTATTGCAGAGTATGGCTGGGTATTACCGAGTATTGCAGAGTATGGCAGAGTATTGGTAGGGTGTTGCAGAGTATTGGCAGGGTGTTGCAGAGTATTGGCAGGGTGTTGCAGAGTATTGGCAGGTTGTTGCAGGGTGTTGCAGAGTATTGGCAGGGTGTTGCAGAGTATTGCAGAGTATGGCTGGGTATTACCGAGTATTGCAGAGTATTGCAGAGTATGGCTGGGTATTACCGAGTATTGCAGAGTATGGCTGGGTATTACCGAGTATTGCAGAGTATGGCTGGGTATTACCGAGTATTGCAGAGTATTGCACAGTATGGCTGGGTATTACAGAGTATGGCTGGGTATTACCGAGTATTGCAGAGTATTGCAGAGTATGGCTGGGTATTACCGAGTATTGCAGAGTATGGCTGGGTATTACCGAGTATTGCAGAGTATGGCTGGGTATTACCGAGTATTGCAGAGTATTGCAGAGTATGGCTGGGTATTACCGAGTATTGCAGAGTATGGCTGGGTATTACCGAGTATTGCAGAGTATTGCAGAGTATGGCTGGGTATTACCGAGTATTGCAGAGTATTGCAGAGTATGGCTGGGTATTACCGAGTATTGCAGAGTATGGCTGGGTATTACCGAGTATTGCAGAGTATGGCTGGGTATTACCGAGTATTGCAGAGTATTGCAGAGTATGGCTGGGTATTACCGAGTATTGCAGAGTATGGCTGGGTATTACCGAGTATTGCAGAGTATTGCAGAGTATGGCTGGGTATTACCGAGTATTGCAGAGTATTGCAGAGTATGGCTGGGTATTACCGAGTATTGCAGAGTATGGCTGGGTATTACCGAGTATTGCAGAGTATGGCTGGGTATTACCGAGTATTGCAGAGTATTGCAGAGTATGGCTGGGTATTACCGAGTATTGCAGAGTATGGCTGGGTATTACCGAGTATTGCAGAGTATTGCAGAGTATGGCTGGGTATTACCGAGTATTGCAGAGTATTGCAGAGTATGGCTGGGTATTACCGAGTATTGCAGAGTATGGCTGGGTATTACCAAGTATTGCAGAGTATGGCTGGGTATTACCGAGTATTGCAGAGTATGGCTGGGTATGGCAGAGTATTGCACAGTATGGCTGGGTATTACAGAGTATTGCAGAGTATGGCTGGGTATTACGGGGTATTGCAGAGTATGGCTGGGTATGGCAGAGTATTGCAGAGTATGGCTAGGTATTACGGGGTATTGCAGAGTATGGCAGGGTATGGCAGAGTATGGATGGGTATTACGGGGTATGGCAGAGTATGGCAGGGTGTTGCAGAGTATTGGCAGAGTATTGGCAGAGTATTGGCAGGGTATTGGCAGAGTATTACCTGGTATTGGCAGAGTATTACCTGGTAATGCAGAGTATTGGCAGGGTATGTGCTGGCCTGGCATCCATCTCCCCTCCACTGTACAGATCTGTACACAGAGGGGAGAGGAACCGGCGTCATCTTGACGCCGGTTTGTTTACAAGTGATCGCTCCGTCATTTGACGGAGCAATCACATTGTAAACTTCCGACGGGTGCACCAAGATGGCCGCCGCTCCGGAGCTAGGCCGAAGCCGCGGCCTTTCCTAAGGCCGAGGCCGCGGACGGCTCCGCGGATCGCGGTAAGTAATTGCGGTAACGCCGCCCCAGTAATGGGAACGGCGTTACCGCGAGGGGCAGAGTAATCAGTTAGATTACTCGTTACCCTTTAAAGTAACGGCGTTACGTAACGCCGTTTACTTTAATCGCGTTCCTTACATCACTGTTTACTAAGATGAATGCGCTGCGCCGGTTCATACCTTAATTGGTGCGCCAGATAAATCATTAATTGAGCTTGTGAACCGGCGCACACATAAGCACAACAGCAATAATAATAATATGCCATTGATAATAGCGCACGCCGTATCATTAACAGTCCATTCACACAGGGGCAACACGACTTCCAGCGCGACTTTGGGAGGCAACTTGGACACGACTTGAGTATGAATCACAGCGCGACTTGGGGCGACTTTACAACACGGCTTTAAGTCACCCCCAGGCCAGGCGACTTTAATTTTAACTAAAAAAACGGCATGGGTTCCCGTCCAAGAGCATACCAGGCCGTTCAGGTCTGGTGTGGATATTAAGGGGAACCCCGGGCCAGAAAAAAAAAAAAGAAAATGGCGTGGGGGTCCCCCTCAAAATCCATACCAGGCCCTTCAGGTCTGGTATGGATATTAAGGGGAACCCTGCGCCAAAAAAAAATGGCGTGGGGGTCCCCCTCAAAATCCATACCAGACCCTTATCCGAGCATGCAACCTGGCAGGCCGCAGGAAGAGAGGGGGGATGAGAGAGTCAGCAGCTACAAATACTGCAGCTGTTGACTTTTAAAATATGGACACTTACCTGTCCAGGGTGCCCGCGATGTCTGTACCCGAAGCCGATCTGTCGCTCGGCTCTCGGGTGCTGCCACCACCATCTTCAGTAAGGGAATCAGGAAGTGAAGCCTTGCGGCTTCACTTCCCGGTTCCCTACTGCGCATGCGCGAATCGCGCAGCGCAATCCAGGTGGTCCCTGCTGTCTTTGGGACCCTTGTGTTTCCCAGCAGACAGCGGAAGTGGGTGCAAATACCTGTATTATACAGGTATCTGCACCCCCCTGAAAGGTGCCAAATGTGACACAGGAGGGGTAGAGGGTTCCGAAAAGCAGAGTTTCCATTTTTGTGTGAACCTCCGCTTTAATTTATGCTATTCACTAGTCCTGAGGGAGGAGTCGAGGCGGGGCTCTATCATCTGTATGCTGCCATGTTGGCACCAGGAAATTGTTTTGGGGCGGAATTGAGCTTTAAATTTAACTACGGACTCTGCCCCCTTCCCCACCCCCTCTGGAAGTTTCCTGTATGTATCTTTTGCATTTTTAAAAATTATGTTTTGTAAATTTTCCAGTTGTTTTGGGGCCGGTCACGTGACATGCAGAGCCCCAGTCCTCCTCTGCCTCCTTCTTGATGACATGAGTGCAGTTCTCTGCATTTTTTACACTGTGTGCGGTAGTGATGCCCCCTCGGGGGACGGGCCTATGCTGCCCTGTGCTCTCATGATGTCTAATCTTCCTGGATAAGTTTTGCTTGGCATTAGACAACTCCACAGACTGAGGACATCTTGTGGCTGAAAAGAAGTACTGCAAAGGACAGCACTGAAGAGGAGGCGGGTACAGCGGTGAGAGTTGATTTTTTTTTTTGGTTTTTAAACCAACAAAGGGACAAATAAAAAATTTAAATATAAAAACTAGCTCTGACTTGTACTTAAAATAGATTTTAATTTAATATAATAGCTTACCTAATTTTAAATTGAATTAAATTAATAATATTAATTGAATAATACAATTGTTTTTAATTGTACTTACCAGTGTAAAAAATGTCAATATAATTTTGCTGGCTTAAGACCAGACCACTTTTTGCGATTCGGCACTGCGTTGATTTAACAGACAATTGCGCCATCGTGCGACGTGGCTCCCAAACAAAATTGACGTCCTTTTTTTCCCACAAATAGAGCTTTCTTTTGGTGGTATTTGATCACCCCTGCGTTTTTTTTTTTTTTTTTTCACTTTAAACAAAAAAAGAGCGACAATTTTGAAAAAAAAACGCATTATTTTTTACTTTTTGCTATAATAAATATCCCCCAAAAATATATAAAAAAAACACTTTTTTTCTCAGTTTAGGCCGATACGTATTCTTCTACATATTTTTGGTAAAAAAATCGCAATAAGCGATTATTGATTGGTTTGCGCAGAAGTTTTAGCGTTTACAAAATAGGGGATTGTTTTATAGCATTTTTATTAATAATTTATTTTTTTTACTAGTAATGGCGGCGATCAGCAATTTTTTATTGTGACTGCGACATTTTTGGGACCATTGTCATTTATACAGCAATCCGTGCTATTTAAATGCACTGATTTCTGTGTAAATGACCACTGGCAGTGAAGGGGTTAACCACTAGGTGGCAGTGTAGGGGTTAAGTGTTCCTAGAGGCGTGTCACTAACTGTGGGGGGGGGGGCGTGGCTGTGATCTAGTGAACACTGATCTCTGCTCCAATCACAGGGAGCAGAGATCGGTGTCACAAGTTGCTAGGCAGAACGGGGAGATGCTGTTTACTTCCGCATCTCCCCCCGTTCAGCCATCCCGTGAGACGAACGCGGGTATCCCTGCGGCGATCGAGTCCGCGGGACCTGCGACCGGACTCACGGGGGTCCCGACCGGCACGCGCTCGATGGCACGGCGGCAATCTTAAAGGAGACGTACCTGTACGCCCTTTTGCCTGTCCGTGCCATTCTGTCGACGTACATCGTCGTGCGCCAGTCGGGTGAGCGGTTTAAAACTTTATTTCATTTTTTTTTGTTTAATTTTTGTTTATTGAACAGTTTTTAGAAAAACTTTATTTCATTAACAGCTTGTAATTATACAGGTACTTGGATGGATAGTTGTGCAGTGAGCCATAGGCTTCAAATGGCAGCTGGACGAGTGAGGTATTATTATTTTACTTATTATTATTTTTATTTATTCTACTTATTTTTATACAGGACCAATGCCTGGTAGACATGTGCGCCGTCAAAAAATTTGTTTTGTTTCGTTCCGTTTCGTATTAAAAAAAAAATCGTATTTCAGAATTTGTGTCCGAAATTCAATTTGGAGTCATACGAAATACGAATTTTCTTTAGATTCAGAAACTTTTCGTTAAAATAACAAAAGTTCGTTATGATGAATTTATCATTATGAGGGGCTCCCACCATCCCTGTGCTGTGCTGACTTCCTGGGTTTTTAACTTTTAGGTTTGTTAACTTTTCGTAACAATTACGAATGTTCGTTATGATCAATTTATCATCACGAGGGGTCCCCACCATCCCTGTGCTGAGTTCCCAGGACTGTACACCTGCTGTGTGTCCATTATGAGGGGTCCCCACCATCCCTGTGCCGAGTTCCCAGGTCTGTACACCTGCTGTGTGTCCATTATAAAGGGTTCCCACCATCCCTGTGCTGAGTTCCCAGGTCTGAGTGTACACCCGCTGTGCCCATTATGAGGGGTTCCCACCATCCCTGTGCTGTGCTGTGCTGACTTCCTCTGATTGGTGAACAAAACACCAGTCACGTTTCCGTTGTAACGGAATTTGGATCCGAAATTCCGAAAATTCGTAAGCATAGAAATTCCCATAGGGGTTCCCACCATCCCTGTGCTGAGTTCCCAGGTCTGAGTGTACACCAGCTGTGTGTCCATTATGAGGGGTTCCCACCATCCCTGTGCTGAGTTCCCGGGTCTGAGTGTACACCCGCTGTGCCCATTATGAGGGGTTCCCACCATCCCTGTGCTGAGTTCCCAGGTCTGAGTGTACACCCGCTGTGCCCATTATGAAGGGTTCCCACCATCCCTGTGCTGAGTTCCCGGGTCTGAGTGTACACCCGCTGTGCCCATTATGAGGGGTTCCCACCATCCCTGTGCTGAGTTCCCAGGTCTGAGTGTACACCCGCTGTGCCCATTATGAGGGTTCCCACCATCCCTGTGCTGAGTTCCCGGGTCTGAGTGTACACCCGCTGTGCCCATTATGAGGGGTTCCCACCATCCCTGTGCTGAGTTCCCAGGTCTGAGTGTACACCCGCTGTGCCCATTATGAGGGGTTCCCACCATCCCTGTGCTGAGTTCCCGGGTCTGAGTGTACACCCGCTGTGCCCATTATGAGGGGTTCCCACCATCCCTGTGCTGAGTTCCCGGGTCTGAGTGTACACCCGCTGGGCCCATTATGAGGGGTCCCCACGATCCCTGTGCTGAGTTCCCGGGTCTGAGTGTACACCCGCTGTGCCCATTATGAGGGGCTCCCACCATCCCTGTGCTGAGTTCCCAGGTCTGAGTGTACACCCGCTGTGCCCATTATGAGGGTTCCCACCATCCCTGTGCTGAGTTCCCAGGTCTGAGTGTACACCCGCTGTGCCCATTATGAGGGGTTCCCACCATCCCTGTGCTGAGTTCCCGGGTCTGAGTGTACACCCGCTGTGCCCATTATGAGGGGTTCCCACCATCCCTGTGCTGAGTTCCCGGGTCTGAGTGTACACCCGCTGGGCCCATTATGAGGGGTCCCACGATCCCTGTGCTGAGTTCCCGGGTCTGAGTGTACACCCGCTGTGCCCATTATGAGGGGCTCCCACCATCCCTGTGCTGAGTTCCCAGGTCTGAGTGTACACCCGCTGTGCCCATTATGAGGGGTTCCCACCATCCCTGTGCTGAGTTCCCGGGTCTGAGTGTACACCCGCTGTGCCCATTATGAGGGGTTCCCACCATCCCTGTGCTGAGTTCCCAGGTCTGAGTGTACACCCGCTGTGCCCATTATGAGGGGTCCCACCATCCCTGTGCTGAGTTCCCGGGTCTGAGTGTACACCCGCTGTGCCCATTATGAGGGGTTCCCACCATCCCTGTTCTGAGTTCCCGGGTCTGAGTGTACACCCGCTGTGCCCATTATGAGGGGTTTCCCACCATCCCTGTGCTGAGTTCCCGGGTCTGAGTGTACACCCGCTGTGCCCATTATGAGGGGTTCCCACCATCCCTGTGCTGAGTTCCCGGGTCTGAGTGTACACCCGCTGGGCCCATTATGAGGGGTTCCCACCATCCCTGTGCTGAGTTCCCGGGTCTGAGTGTACACCCGCTGTGCCCATTATGAGGGGTTCCCCCCATCCCTGTGCTGAGTTCCCGGGTCTGAGTGTACACCCGCTGTGCCCATTATGAGGGGTTCCCACCATCCCTGTTCTGAGTTCCCGGGTCTGAGTGTACACCCGCTGTGCCCATTATGAGGGGTTCCCACCATCCCTGTGCTGAGTTCCCGGGTCTGAGTGTACACCCGCTGTGCCCATTATGAGGGGTTCCCACCATCCCTGTGCTGAGTTCCCGGGTCTGAGTGTACACCCGCTGTGCCCATTATGAGAGGTTCCCCCCATCCCTGGGCTGTGCTGACTTCCTGGGTTTTTAACTTTTAGGTTTGTTAACTTTTCTTAACAATTACGAATGTTCGTCATGAATTTGGATCCAAAATTCGTAAACGAAATTTCGTATTTCGTACAGAATTCGTATGCATAAAAATTCGTATTTCGGATTCGTATGAATTTCCGGAAATTCGTACGAATTTTCGATTCATACAAAACGAATCGCACATGTCTAATGCCTGGTACACACGATGAGATTATCGTTCGTTTTTTTTTTTTTAATTTCCATGCTAGTCTCATATTGAAAATGAGGCGGTTACTAAAGTGACGAAAATTCTCCTACAACAGAACAAAAATTCGGAAGTGATGTAATGTGTTGTAGTGTATTTGTATTGTATTTTTAAATGACAACTGTACTGATTAAACGAAAATCATATGCTCTGGTATGGTACAAGAAAATTTTTCGTGCTGGTCCCATCGGATGAACTGTTGTGATCGGCTCTCGAAATCTGTGTACTAACGATCCGATTATCGCACGATCGCTTCAAAAGCGTTATTTTTTGTGCGATTTTGAAAGCAAAAAATTGCATTCAGGAAAGAAGTTTATTGGCATTTGAAACCCCAAATGCTTGTAACAGCGTGCAAAACACTTCTAAGGCCCCTTTCACACTGGGGCGTTTTTCATGCGGTGCAGCGCTAAAAATAGCGCCTGTTCACCGCATGAAAAAATCCTGCCCCATTCACTCCAGTGTGAAAGCCGGCGGGCTTTCACACTGGAGCGGTGCGCTAGCAGGATGAAAAAAAAAAGTCCTGCTAGCAGCATCTTTGGAGCGGGATGGGAGCGGTGTGTTCACCGCTCCTATACCGCTCCTTCCCATTGAAAAGAATGGGAGACCGCGGTAAAACCGCGGCAATACCGCGGTTACCGCGGTAATACCGCGGCTACGGCGGCGCTCTGCGGGGGTGTTTAACCCTTTTTCGGCCGCTCGCGGGGGGTAAAACCGCACCGCGAGCGGCCGAAAACCGCGGTGAAAACGACGGTAAAGCAGCGCTAAATATAGCGCTGCTTTACCGTCACCGCGGCTCCCCGCCCCAGTGTGAAAGGGGCCTTAATGCGAAGACGGCTAAAGGCGGCACAACGGATGTTTTTAACCGTCGGTTACTAGCTGTCAAGTTCCAGCGTTCAGGAGAGGTTTTTAAACATGAAACCTTTTAGAATGCAATTCAAGGCAAGAGGTTTAAAAGGACCCTACTTAGAATCTTAATGGGAGGGGCAAGTGATACAAAAGGTAGAAACTGTGGGGGGATGAGTTGATCGAGCAAGTAAATGCTCAATTGTTTGCTGGAGACAGGGTAGGCTTCCTTGGAAAGATGAGTTTTCAGGGATGGCCTAAATGCAGGCAGAGCAGGAGATCCCACCCAATTGTGTGATGATAGCGATGATAGCCCACCCCTTTTTGAGAGCCCCTGGCTCTAATCATGTGCTTAAAAAAAAAAAAAAAAACACCCACCCCATAGGAATTCATGCGCCCTGCATCCTGAAAGGGGTCGGGCGCATTGATAGGGGGGCGGTGGCAGGGATAGGGGGGCAGCGCCCATGCGCCCTCAGTGCATTGGCCGCCACTGCTTCAGAGTGGATCTGGGTGTTATGACAGCAAGGAAGACCCTCTGCTGTCAGAATACATTAGCACATCAGGGAGGATTGCATCCACCTCAAGTGTGTGGATAGGGGAATCGGTTCAGTTTTTTCCGTTCAGCCCGCTGGTTGAATAAAAGAAATGACCCAAGTATGGGCAGCCTCAAGCCTAGTACACATGGGCTGAATGTCAGGCGATATTGGCAGGTTCAATAAAAATTGTCTGACATTCGGTCCGTGTGTATGGCAGCCGGTCCAACAGACGGCCGGCTTCTGTCGGAAGAGCATGCTGGAAAACCAGCAGCCAACAGGCTCCCGATCAGCCATTGGCTGAAATTGCTGACTGGAGTGTTCTGGTAGGGGGGCCTTCCCCCAGTCAGAACACAACAGAACAGCAGGGGAGATCGATGTAATAACATCGGATCGGATTGTTATTACAGCGGCTCTGATCTTGTTTAGACTGATCGGCTTTAGACTGCCCATACACTTTGCAATCTGATTGTATTTTGTTTAGATCTACCATAAACTATGTAGTGCAAAGTCCTGCTTGATTTTATACTTATCCCATAGGCAATCCTAAACAATCCATTCAATAAGGCCCCTTTCACACTGGGGCGTTTTTCAGGCGGTACAGCGCTAAAAATAGCGCCTGTACAGCACCTGAAAAAATCCGGCCCCATTCACTCCAGTGTGAAAAGCCGGCGGGCTTTCACACTGGAGCGGTGCGCTAGCAAGACGGTCAAAAAAGTCCTGCTAGCAGCAGCATCTTTGGAGCGGTATAGGAGCGGTGTATTCACCGCTCCTATACCGCTCCTACCCATTGATTTCAATGGGACACCACGGTAATACCGCGGCAAGACCGCCGCAAAATCTGCGCTACGGCGGCGCTTTGCGGGGGATTTTAACCCTTTTTTGGCCGCTAGCGGGGGTTAAAACCGCACCGCTAGCGGCCGAAGACTGCGGCTAAAACGACGGTAAAGCAGCGCTAAATATAGCGCTGCTTTACCGTCGCCGCGGCTCCCGCCCCAGTGTGAAAGGGGCCTTAGTATCAAGTTGAGCAGGTCCCTGCACGTACAGTTTATGGTAGATCTAAAGGAGATTGTACAATCAGATTGTATGGTATATGGTCAGCCGCTGTATTAATAATAAAAGTGAGTGTGGCTTTGTACAGGCAATGGAGAGAGTGTAGGGAATAGACATCTGTAGAGGAGGAGAGGTATTACTAATCTCTGTGAGTACAGAAGTTGCTGACATCTGGCTGTACAGTGACGGAATGGAAAGGTTGGGACCCCTGTGACCTCCTCAGCCCACTAAACACATTCCAGCTCCTAATGACAGCCAGCTGCTCTTTTAACTACTCACAGAGCATTGCTGCACAGCCAGTGACAGCCAGCTGCTCTTCCAATCCTCTCCGCAGAGCATTCCTTTATACCTAGTGACAGCCAGCTGCTTCTCAGTTTTCTCTGCAGAGCATTACTGCTGTGTCTCCATGTCGCTGCAGAGCATTGCTACACAGACAAGCTGCTCATCCAGTTTTCTGAGGAGCATTGCTCCACTACCAACTGATGACCTGTTGCCTTGCAAAGTATAGCTGTGCCGCCAGCTGCTACTCGGTTTCCTGCAGAGCATCACTCAGTAGCCCTCTGCAGACCATTATTTCATAGGCAGATGTCTCATCTGAGCATTTGTCTACAGCCAGCTGCTCTCTTTTTTTTTTTTTTTCCCGGCAAAAAGCTCTTGGCGCCAAAAACATGGGCAAATCCCACAGGACTCCTTAAAGGAAACCAGCTGAAAAAAAACACGAAGGCTGCCATTGTTTTCTTCTTCTTCTGAAAGTGCTAGTTGCCTGGTTGGCATGCTGATCTAATGTGCTCAGTCCATTCGAAGTCACTGAACCAGAAGAAACATGCAGATCAGAAGTTCTGACTTCAGTCTGACTTCATTTGCTACATGTTGGTTCCAGATCAGTGGCTCAGAATGTGCAGTCAGAGAATCAGAATTACAGCCAGGCAACTAACATAAATCCTGTATATTAACAATAATAATAATAATATTTTTTCTAATAGATTCAGTAAGATTAGCAAAGGTTTTCTTTAAGGCCGGCTTCACACTGGAACGGTGCGGGCGGCGACGGTAAAGCAGCGCTATATTTAGCGCTGCTTTACCATCGCTTTAGCCGGGGTATGCGGCCGCTAGCGGGGTGGTTTTAACCCCCGCTAGCGGCCGAAAAAGGGTTAAAATCCCCCGCAAAGCGCCGCCGCAGCGGTGCTTTGCCGGTGGTATCCCCGCGGTGTCCCATTGATTTCAATGGGTAGGAGCGGTATAGGAGCGTGAATACACCGCTCCTTCACCGCTCCAAATATGCTGCTAGCAGGACTTTTTTTTACCGTCCTGCTAGTGCACCGCTCCAGTGTACACACGGTCGGAAATTCTGACCACAAAATCCGTCAGATTTTTTCCGACGGATTTTGTCCGACACTGGTGTTGCATACACATGGTCGGACAAAGTTGTCGGAAAATCCGATCATTCTGAACGTGGTGACGTTCGTTGCGTACGACGGAACTGCGTAGAGGCTAGTAGCCAATAGCTTTGGTCTCGTAATTTGATCTGAGCATGCATGGCACTTTGTCCGTCGGAATTCTCGACACACGATCGGAAACAGTCCGATCGGATTTTGTTGTGGGAAAATTTGAGAGCAGGATCTCAAATTTTTTCCGTGTGGAGCCCACACACGGGCAGATTTTCCGACAACATGGTCCGATCGGACATTTTCCATCGGAATTTTCGACCGTGTGTACGGGGCATTACACCTACCCTTTCTTAGTCCCTAAAACCCAACTCGGGGCTCCTTTTCGCCTTTGTTGTACACTGGGCAACTTTAATGTGGCAGAGAGTAGCGCTGACATGAGGACATCAGCATCGCTTTCTGCGCCAGCACACTATACTGTATACCAGGGGTGTCCAAACTATTTTTAAAGAGGGCCAGTTTTGATGAAGTAAACATGTGTGAGGGCCGACCATTTTGCCTGACATGCTTTGAACCATTTGGTCTAATGCCGCGTACACACAATCGGAATTCTCGTTGGAAAAAGCTCTGATGGTTTTCCCGTCGGAATTCCGACGGAATTTCGCTCAAACTGTCTTGCGTACACACGGTCACACCAAATTCCGATGGTCAACAACACCACGACATTCGACGGCAAAAGGGAAGTTTAATGCTTCTGAGCATGTGTAAAAATGTTTCCAAGAATGCTTCGGAATTTTGCGTGTCGGAATTGCATACACATGATCGGAAAATCCAATAGAAAGGTTTTCCGTCTGAAAAATTAAGAACAGGCTCTCAATCTAAAGTCCGATGAAAAGCTCTCATCGGACATTAGTGTGTTCGTTCAAGCACTAATACACTGCCCAATAAGAATTCTCTTTCCTTTGTGGCTGTGTGAGTAAAGAGATGAGCTTGGGTGTGTTATTTGGATATACCGTATTTATTGGCATGTAACACGCACCTTCACTTTAACCACTTCAGCCCCGGACCAATTGGCAGCCAAAGGACCAGGCCCCTTTTTGCGATTCGGCACTGCGTCGCTTTAACTGACAATTGCGTGGTCGTGCGACGTGGCTCCAAAACAAAATTGGCGTCCTTTTTTTCCCACAAATAGAGCTTTCTTTTGGTGGTATTTGATCGCCCCTGCGGTTTTTATTTTTTGCGCTATAAACAAAAATAGAGCGACAATTTTGAAAACAATGCAATATTTTTTGCTTTTTGCTATAATAAATATCCCCAAAAAATATATAAAAAAAACATTTTTTTTCCTCAGTTTAGGCCGATACGTATTCTTCTACATATTTTTAGTAAAAAAAAATCGCAATTAGCGATTATTGATTGGTTTGCGCAAAAGTTATAGCGTTTACAAAATAGGGGATAGTTTTATAGCATTTTTATTAATATTTTTTTTTTTACTAGTAATGGCGGCGATCAGCGATTTTTATTGTGACTGCGACATTATGGCGGACACATCGGACATTTTTGACACATTTTTGGGACCATTGTCATTTATACAGCAATCAATGCTATTTAAATGCATTGATTCCTGTATAAATGACAGTTGTAGTGAAGGGGTTAACCACTAGGGGGAGGGGAGGGGTTATGGGCTGTGACGTGTGTGTTTTTTTTAACATTAGGGGGCGGGGCTGATGTCTGTCGTCATTGATCGGCTTTCCTGATGACTGGGAACAGCCAATCAATGACAGGCAGAGTAGGAAGCGCGGGGAGAGGTTTGTTTACACATACCTCTCCCCTTTCTTCAGCTCCGTAACCCGATCGCGGGACACCAGCGGCGATCGGGTCCGCTGGTCCCGCGGCCAGGGTCACGGAGCTCCCGACCGGGTCGCGAGCGCGCCGCTGGCGGCGCGCGCGCGACCCACAAGCAGGCAAATGCACGATCACGTACAGGTATGTGATTTTGCCTGCCCGTGCCATTCTGCTGACGTATATATGCAGTGGGCGGTCGGGAAGCGGTTAAGAGGAAAGTTTCAGGGAAAAAAAATTAAATTTAAATAAAGAACTTTGAAGCAAAATAAGGGTCAGTGCCCATCTGCAGCCTCACAATTGCCATGAATGCCGCTCCACCATTGCCATGAATTCAGCACCCCCATTGCCATGAATACAGCACCCCCATTTCCATCAGTGCAGCACCCCCATTGCCATGAATACAGCATCCCCATTGCCAGGAATGCAGCACCCACCATTGCCGTGAATGCAGCACCCACCATTGCCATGAATGCAGTGCCCACCATTGCTATGAATGCAGTGCCCACCATTGCCATGAATGCAGTGCCCACCATTGCCAGGAATGCAGCACCCACCATTGCCAGGAATGCAGCACCCACCATTGCCAGGAATGCAGCGCCCACCATTGCCATGAATGCAGCACCCACCATTGCCAGGAATGCAGCACCCACCATTGCAAGGAATGCAGCACCCACCATTGCCAGGAATGCAGCACCCACCATTGCCAGGAATCAAGACTCACCATTGCCATCAGTGCAGCAAGATTGATGCCCATCCATCTGCAGCCTTGGAGGGGACAGGGAGGGGGCAGGACGAGCGCCAAAGGATTACATACAGGAAAAACTCTTGTTTTCTCAACGGCCTCTTAAATACAAAGTTCCGCCTCTTAAATACAAGTCCCATGAGGCATAGCAAGACTCTGACAGCCACAAGCATGACATCCAGAGGCAGAGGCATGATGGGACTTGTAGTTTTGCAACAGCTGGAGGTCTGCTAATTGCATATTCCTGCCCTAGACTCACAGTATATGTTCAGTCTTCCTGGGTTAAGTGATACAGAACCCAGAAGACTGAGGACATCTTGTGGTGAAGAATAGGTACTGTGGGGACAGCTCCAGAGTAAGAGTGAGTTTTGCAGCCTAAGTTACCTTTTTTTTATCACTGCTAGGGGTATATCCTGGAGTTGGGATTTAAAGCGGAACTAAACCCTTCAGCCCCAAACAGACAAGGAAGCTGCCATTTTAGCTCCGGTTTGATTTGTAGTTGCCATGATGCTGCACATATGAACAGTTATGACATCAGCCATTTGAAGGCTTGACAGTTCGATTGAATGACAAGCAGTTTGTGTCAGTGATCATTCAATAAATACTTTGAATGTAACTGTTTTAGGAAACTCTTATTGTTTGGTTTAGTTCCACTTTAACAGGCTTTAGCACTGTCATCCTCATCTTGGCTTTATTGCCTAGTAAGTCAAAAACTGTGTAAGATGGGAGTTAAAACTTCCCACACTTCATTGGCTCCATGCTTGTTGCTTATTAATCTTCTGTCCTTCCATTCATAGATCCTGTTTTATTTAGCTCCCGTTCACAGCGTATTGGAAATGCGCGCAGAAACTATGCAATGCATATTTGGGTGCCATTCATGCTTAACGGTACCCCAAACATGCTAAGAAAATTGTGGGCGTTTTGCTGCACAAGAAAACGCCCACAAAATGTGCTGTTACAAAAACAACGCAAAGTCAGCTCCAAAAAAAGTTTAGGAGATAGTTTGGTGCATTTTTGGAGCATAAGACAGTCCATTTAAGTGAATGTGCTGTTCTATATCCTGCAAGAAAACTCACTAAAAAATGCAACACTTCCACGTCGCTAGGTGTGAATGCAGCCTCATAGAAGCTGTAGTAATGACTTCTATGTATGAAAGAGCTGGGCAGAAAGGATGGGCATAGTCATGTACTCTTGAGCTTGTGACAGACCCTAATGCCCTGTACACACGAGCAGAATTTCCGACAGAAAAAGTCAGACGGGAGCTTTTCATCGTATATTCCGATCGTGTGTATGCCCCATCGGACTTTTTACGTCAAAAATTCTGATGGACCTAGAAAGAGAACATGTATATATATTTCCGACGGAACCAATTCCTATTGGGAAAACCACTCGTCTCTATGCTGTTCCGACGTACCAAAAACGACGCATGCTCTGAAGCAAGTACGAGACGGAAGCTATTGGCTACTGGCTATTGAACTTCCTTTTTCTAGTCCAGTCGTATGTGTTGTACGTCACCGTGTTCTTGACGGTCGGAATTTGGTGTGATCGTGTTTACGCAAGACAGCTTCAGCGGAATTCCGTCGGAAAAACCTTCAGAGTTTATTCCTGACGGGAAAACCGGTCGTGTGTACAGGGCATAAGTTCTATTATACCCTGCCTTACATGGACAGGGCAGGATTTCACCAGTGGCGGCTGTTGGTTTTTCGTTTGGGGGGGGACGGCAAACAACTCCCCCACGCGCAGCACCTCAACCCCCACCCCCTGCCCCCTCGCTGTCTGCCGGTCCACCAGGAACTTACCCCATCTAGGAAGCGGTCACATCGGGCAGCGGCGCGGGGATCGGGGCAGTGGCAGACATCAGGCTGTTGCAACACAACTGGGTGGGCTCCAGACGCAATGCTCAGCGCCCCGAGCCCACCCTATTTTGAAGCCTATTAGAGCCTCGGGCTCTAATCAGGTGCTTAAAAAAAAACAATAGGAATCCATGCACCCGGTGCCCTGAAAGGGGTCGGGTGCATGGATAGGGAGGGCGGTGGCACACAATGGAGAGGCCGCCCAAGGATTTCACCTAACAGAAGAGGCATCATCACAAGGGACACATTACACTGATTGCAAGCTATGTCCTTTGTGATCATTTTTGTGTTTTTTTTATTTTGGGTGTACTTAAGCTTTATCATGTTAAAACATATATGGTATTTTAGTGATTAGGGTAAAGGCCCGTACACACGATCGGACTTTTTGACAACCAACATGCAAATTAGCTGTTTTGGACCAACATCTGACCGTGTGTACGCTCCATCGGACCAACTTTTTCCAGGTTTCATCTGACTTTTGTTGGCTGTGCGAACGGACCAACTTTCTGCCAACAAAAATCCGATGGACCAAAGTCCGACCGCGTGTACACAAAACCATCGGACTTTTGTACAAAGTACAAACACGCATGCTCAGAACCAATGCAAAAGATCAGACAACAATACAGAAGTTGACCAAAGGTGGCGCAGGAGTATTCGAACGTCCTCTTTTGAAGTGTCGACGTTCATGTTTGTTGCCTAAAAAGTCCGATCGTGTGTATGCAATACCAACTTGGGGCTAATGCCCTTTGGACAAAAATCCACGGGAAAGTTGGTCCACGGTCCGATCGTGTGTATGAGGCTTAAGACATACTTTAAGGGACCTAATAAAGTGTGGTGTTCCAAATGAAAAGGTTGGGATCTGGAACTATCCTGGTCATATACTGTACTCTTTTATGGAAATGTTTAGGGTGGAATACTGTTTTGGCATTGTGATATGCTAGAGTGCAGACATGACTACCTCTTATTGACTCCTGTGTGCTGTGGATGGTGGTGATCCTGGTTGTACCCTTGGTTGCTACCAGCAATAAGATTTTCTTCTTTTAGCACTTAGGTTTTTGCTCTTAGCAATGTTAACTGAAAAAGATTAGTTTACCAGCAGCCTCTGTCCCAACTGGAGTTCCCATCTAATCTTCTTGCAGGTTTATTAGCTGGATATTTTGCCATAGATCTCCTTAATCCCCCTGCAGGACACCCTACCCCATAGACAGATGCTCTTCAAATCCTCAGCAGAGCATAACTATGTAGCCATTGATCTGTAAGTAGGTTATTCCCATGAAATCAAAGGAAGCCTGTTCATCCAGCTGAGAAACCAGATTTCTGCACTGCCATCGTAGGACTGGGGTGTTACATCATCGCCAACCACAGCTGAATTTTCCACGGGGCACAAAGTTCTATGTCTATAGGAGGACTGTTCCTGTATACTTACTGGACACATATCTTTTTCCCATCGCCAGTCATCTGATAAAAGGGTTTTATACATTTCCGAATGCCGCGTACACACGATCGGATTTTCCGGCAACAAATGTTGGATGTGAGCTCCTTGGTAGAAAGTCCAACCTGTGTATGCTCCATGGTGGACTTTCCACCAAATGTTGGCTAGCAGGCTCTCAAATTTTTCGCAAACAAATGTTTGTCGGATTTTCCGATCGTGTGTACACAAGTCCGTCGGACAAAAGTCCACGCATGCTCGGAATCAAGTATGAGCCGGAAGCGCTCGGTCTTGTAAAACTAGCGTTCGTAATGGAGATATCTTGTACGTCACTACGTTCGTAATTGTTGGCCAACATTTGTGTGTATGCAAGACAAGTTGGAGCCAACATCCTTCGAACAAAAATCCACGGTTTTGTTGTCGGAAAGTCCGATCACACACGGTCGGAAATTCCGACCGTGTGTGGGCTCCATCGGATCCTGCTCTCAAATTTTCTGACAACAAACTCCAATCGGACCTTTTCCGATCGTGTGTAGAGAATTCCGACGATCAAAGGGCCCCGCATGCTCAGATCAAATTACGAGACCAAAGCTATTGGCTACTAGCCTCTACGTAGTTCCGTCGTACGCAACAAACGTCACCACGTTCAGAATGATCAGATTTTCCGACAACTG
>CM053033.1:207117088-207135690 GCA_028564925.1 Lithobates sylvaticus | reverse complement strand
AGGACGTCCTATGATGGCCTCCCGGAAATTCAAGTCCGCCGTCCTTCGGCTATAGCGCGGACGTCAAGTGGTTAATCACTTCCCGCCGGGAGGGCGAACATAGGCATCCTCCCGTTTCAGTGGTTATACCGGGATGATGCCTGCACCCACAGGCATCATTCAGATAACGTTCTTCTCAGCCGGCATTTCCCTGCATCGTAAGAACAATCATAGCGGCAGTTCAGTCGTTTGATTGTTCTTATAGACAACCCCCCTCCTGACACTCTACGGTGCTTCTACCGGCTTGCTTGTGCGATTGGCGAGCCGGAGAAGGAATCCACCGGCACCAGCAGTTGACCGTAGAGATTTCCGAGGAACAGATGGTACCTGGTCATCGCTACGATTCTCGGAGGCCTGGGCGTGACGTTGTGAGATCGTCCTTTTTTTTTGTTTTTTTATCTCATGCTTTCCAGCCTCGAGGAGAGTTTTAGGGTCTTATTAAGATCCCCAGATCTCTCCAAAAAGAGGACCTGTCATGCCATATTGCTATTACAATATGAAAAAGAGGATTGCCTCATCTAGATGACTATGCTGCCTGTGCGTCCCAAGCATTGTTGAAAAACAGGTGCCTCAAAGGGTGGGACTTTAAATGGACGTCAGCCAGTGTTATAGTATAAAAGTAACAAAGTTTATTATGCAATACATAAATGACATCATACAAAACATGAAACCAATGATAAAACCATATGTAGGGAAAAAGATGAAAAAAAAAAAAAACAGCTGTAGGAGGACGGAGTGCTGGCAGGAAGATGATTGGTTTTGTGTTTTGTATGATGTCATTTCTGTATTGCATAATAAACTTTGTTACTTTTATACTATAACACTGCCTGACGTCCATTTAAAGTCCCACCCTTTGAGGAACCTGTTTTTCAACAAATATTCCTATTACAAGGGATGTTTACATTCCTTGTAATAGAAATAAAAGTGATAAAAAAAATAAATAAAAATGTAAATGAAAGTGTAAAATTTTTAAAATCTAAATAAAAAAAAAAATTTAAAGCGACACATACAAATACATACATACAATACATACAAATGTAAACAACGTTCAATCCACACGTATGAGGTATCGCCGCGAACGTTAGAGCAAGAGCAATAATTCTATCCCAAGATCTCCTCTGTAAACTCTGAACAGGTAACCTGTAAAAAATGTTAACGCATTGCCTATGGAGATTTTTAAGTACCGAAGTTTGGTGCCATTCCACGAGTATGCGCAATTTACAAGCGTGACATGTTAGGTATCTATTTACCCAGCGTAACATCATATTTCACATTATACAAAAAAAACATTTAAAAATCCGGCTAACTTTAGTGTTTTGTTTTTATTTAATTTATTTAAATGTTTTATTTCCAAAAAAAAAAGTTTGATAAATTGCTGCGCAAATACCGCGCGACATAAAAAGTTGTAACAACCGCCATTTTATTCCCTAGGGTCTCTGCTAAAAAAAAAACATATAGACTGTTTGGAGGTTCTGAGTAAATTTCTAGCAAAAAATTGATGATTTTTACATGTAGGAGCGAAGTGCCAGAATTGGCCCGGATGGGAAGTGGTTAAAGCGGAGTTCCACACAAAAGTGGAATCCCCCAACTTAACTGACTCCTCCCCCCTCCGGTGCTACATTTGCCACCTTTCAGGGGCAAATGTGTTTTTGACAGGTATCTGTCCCCACTTCCCGGAGACGGCCCGCGGCGTCGTATTTGTAGCTGCTGACTTTTAATATTTCCGTGGGGGCCCAGAACTCCTCTTTAAGTGGCCCTCGCTCTGCAAAAGGTTGAGCACCCCTGCTCTATAGTGTGTATTTGTCTCAATCCAGAACACACAGTGTCATTTCTATCTGCTGCCCCATTCCTCTTTTATCTGCATGAGTCACTTCTGACAAGTTTTCCTAACACCAAGAGATAAAAAGGTGACAGGGGAGAGAGCTCCAGCACACAACATGTGATTGACAGGCTCAGCTCTATTCCTGTCTGTTGTGCAAAGGGGGCTGCGTCCCTTCCCTCCAATCAGCTCTCACAGAGCTCTGCAGAGGGTAACTTAAAGCGGAGTTCCGCCGTATTTTTTTTTTAAACGTCAGCAGCTACAAATACTGCAGCTGCTGACTTTTAAAATAAGGACACTTACCCGTCCAGCGCGCCCTCGATGTCTGCACCCGAAGCCGATCTGTCGCTTGGCTCTCGGGTGCTGCCGCCGCCATCTTCGGTATGGGAATCAGGAAGTGAAGCCTTGTGGCTTCACTTCCCGGTTCCCTACTGTGCATGCGCGAGTCTTGCTGCGCAATATGGATGGTCCCCGCTGTCTCTGGGATCCGTGTGTTTCCCAGCAGACAGCAGGGGGGACAGGAAGTGGCGTAAATACCCACAGATTGTGCGGATATCTATGCCCGGAAGTGGATGCAGATACCTGTATTAGACAGGTATCTGCACCCCCCTCCCCCCTGAAAGGTGCCAATTGTGGCACCGGAGGGGGGGGGGGGGGTTCCAATGAGCGGAAGTTCCACTTTAGGGTGGAGCTCCACTTTAAGCTCCCCACCCCCTGCTTTGTGTGAAAGCTCAGACAAGCTGTAGAAATTCTACACTTTGAACAGATGTAGAGTAGAGTGCAGATAAACAGGTAAAACTTATGTAGGAGGATTTGTTTCATCTCTGTGTATCACGGGAGGTTATTAATTTCACTGGGTATATGTAAGAGTTTACAACCACATTTGGGAAAACTTACCCATACACATGTGTCTATCAATGCAAAGACCGGTATTTATATGTATCTACATGTGTACAGCATATTTTGTAATTCAGTCCTATGGGGAGAATCACACAGCAGCTGGGGCACCCAGATATTGGGGCTGGGGCACCCAGATATTGGGGCTGGGGCACCCAGACATTGGGGCTGGGGCAGCTGGGGCACCCAGATATTGGGGCTGGGGCAGCTGGAGCACCCAAACGTATTTTATGCTGTACCCTTAAATCCCTGCAAATACTAGCATGTTCATGGGTCCTAAAATAACACCTGGTGATCCTGCCAGTGTGCATCAGAAGCTGCAGCAAGTCAGAAAAAGCCAGCCTTGTTTCATGGCTGGAGGACATCCAACATCATCTAGCCCGTTCCTGACTGACTTTCCCTGGCCTGCCCCTTTCAATCATGCAACCGTATCACATATGGGCATTACCTAGAGTGGTCTGCATGCAAATGTAGTTCTCCTGAGAACGTTCACTCCTCCAGACTGATACCTGCTCATGAAGGCATTTTGATTGTTGTATAACGCCTCCAGAGAATCAGCCAATTTACTGCAACAAGGCCAGGGGTTCTTGAGAGGAGTACTAAGGTAGAGTACAGTGATATTTTTAGGAAGTTTCTGTACAGCACCCTGCTGGCAACTTCCACCAGCCAAGATCTGTCCGCACTGCATAGAGAAGCAGAGTCCCAGCGATAACATCCTTGGGTCTCAAATAATGTATGTAATGAAAACAGATTATTATAAAATGTTATTAGCGTGTTAAAGTGGAAGTAAATTTCCATCACTATATCTTACTTATTTTACCCTACCTTCTCTCTCCTGCCTCCCAGTGAGTGCACTCGTGTAAGGGGGGGGGGGGGGGGGGCTCTATGGACTCTGATGTTAAGGGGGGGGTTTGGTAAGCAGAGATCCCCTTACATCAGGATCCCCCCTTTACATTCCAGAGTTCACAGAGATCCCCTTACATCAGGATCCCCCCTTTACATTCCAGAGTTCACAGAGATCCCCTTACAGTGTAAGTGGAAATTTTGAAGAAAAGGTGGCAAAACCCTATGCAAGAACATGTGAAAGGGTCTGGCTTTGGGACCATAATAAAAGGCCCTGGGGTTGTAGGGAAGGCGGTGAGGCAGGGGTGCCCTGAAGGTTCTAACACCTCTGGCTTAGCGCTATGGTGGTGAATCACACAGCCACTCACATTTCAATCGTGTTCTGACATGTTCTAACTTGTACTCGCCTGGGTCGCAGACCAATTCACTCAGTCTTTACAGGGAAGAAGAAGAAATGGTAAAAAAAAAAAAAAAAAAAGTGACCCCATTGAAATATTTCCCCTCTCCTCCTGTTCCAGTGACAATAAAAATACAGATTTCCCTTCACTTTCCATTCCAGTAAAAATGGTTACTAGATCGGGTGAACATTCTCAGTGGGGACACAGAAAGTGAAGACTATCCGATGGAGGTTCTACTCCCTATTTCTACTCTATCCAAAACAAAATAAAAAGTTTGGCCAATAAATACATTTTAAGTTATACATAATTTGTTCTCCACTTACCTTCTGCTTTTGCAGCTTAATGTAAGGTGACCAGATTTTTTTTTTTTGGGACATACTTTTTTTTTTTACTAGTAATGGTGGCAATTAGCGACTCACTGCCCGTCGCCGCCCGCCTCACAGCCTGTCAATTCTTACTCTCCGGGCCCCAGCTACTACTGGGTTGTAAGCAAAGGAAGATCACTCCGCCAGGGAAGGCAAGGAGATGGGCAGGTGGCTGACCGGGACTTGCGCCAAGGCAGAAGAACATGCGAGCAGCAGCAGAACGGGCATGCACCCGAAACTGAAGAAATATTCTCTCCACTCCAACCAGCACATGATCATCAGAAAGGGGCACAGATAATGAATAATACCACCCCCTAAGCTAGTAGGAGAGGCAGAGCGGGGGGTGTAAATCAGATTTTTTTTTAAAATTCTGCACTGTCTGTCTTTGAAATTGCCCCAGCCCCTGTTCAGATCCAATGTGGGGACAAAACCGGGGACAGACTTGGATCGGGGACAGTGTCCTCAATCCGGGGACTGTCCCCTGAAACCGGGGATGTCTGGTCACCCTAGCTTAATGGCCTGTGTCATGACTCTGGTGATGAACAGGGGTTGGACAAAATGATGGAAACAAGTGTGGCAAAAGAAGGAAACTGTTACCTAATATGGTGTTGGACCATCTTTGGCATCTAAGACGGCCTGAATTCTTCTGGGAATTTACAAATATAAGACTTGGATGGTGGATAATGGAATCCGATACCAACTTCGGATTACTATCTTGCACAATGTCCTTTTGTCTCTTTCGGTCAGCTGACCATGTAGACAGGGCTGTCTTAATGAGGAGGCTGAAAAAAAGCGAGTTCAGCTGAACTCGCATGATTTCTAACCCGCATTCAGCGTGAACCTGGACTAAAATCTGGAAGCTGATTGGTTACTATGCACAGCTGCACCAGATTATGTGTCTTAATCTACCCCAATCTATATTTAACAGCAAACAAGTCTCTCACCAGCTTTTCTTGGCCTGTCTCTAGTGTTTGTCGCAGGTTACTGTACAGCTTTCTACTTTTTATACATAAATAAAAAATAGACAAAACTTGCGATTGAACTCAATTTACCGCATTAAACAACTGCTAACACAATTTTCTGGCTGCAAACATACAAAATAAAACAGAAAAGTGTAGTGCTGCTTCATAAAGTCGCACCAAAGTGAATATAAAGTCCATTCTTTGTCCACATGCGAAAATGTAATTTGGTGAAATCAAGATGTGACCCAGAGAGAGATCCACCACCTCCTACACAAGCACACACAGCCTCTTACCAGATGGAGTTGACCAGCTAATTACAGGTGATCAAAACACGCAATTATGTCCCAGGTGTGGCTTCCAGAGAATCCAATCCGTCAGTTTAAAGCCCCTCCAAACTGGGATGGTAAGATGGTGTAGAGCAGTGATTTCCCATTGGATATATCTCAATTTTACTTGGTATTACCCTCCTATAATCCCCTGCACAGCAGCACTCAGACCAGACTAGGATCCAGTAAGATGTTCTACATGCCCATATGCAAAGTCTCATCCAAGCAACTAGCAAAGCAAACAACTGTCTTTGTATATAATCACTTTATATACTTTTTACACATATCACTCCAGGAGAGGCTAACATTTACTTTCCTTACGTTGAGATTTCTTTTTTCTCTATTGTACAGAATGCAACAGGGAGGTGACAGCAGTGGTTGAGAACTTCTACTTTCCTTTCTAGACAAGTGACTGGGGAGATTCTTCACCTGTCACACAACCAACTCCTCCGTTACAAAGCTCGTAAATGCTTCTCTCATGGAGCCTAGGTTCACACTGAGGGCGGGTTTGGTAAATGTGCAAGTTCACCTGAACTCGCACGATTTCAAACCAGCATTTTAGTCCGACTTCGGGGGCGATTTGACAGACATCTGTGCGGGTACATGCACAGATGTCTATTGAAAACGCCTGTAAAGTTCGCCCAAAGTAGTGCAAAAAGTACTTTTGGTAATCGATGCGGCGTTGCACCAATTCGGACTGTGCCATTGCCGGCAATAGGCTCCAAATCGCATGCCAAATCGGCCCAATGTGAATGTGGGCGGAGGGAGAGCTCTTCTCTACTCCTTAACTGTCTGCTAGCTCTGGTTGAGAGATCTTTATAATTATAATGTTTACAGAAAACATATGCTTTCACTTATATGCGCACTGTGGGACATCCCTGTTATAATGGCTCTTTCTTAAGAAATTTGAATTAGTGCAAAAAGTGTAGCTGCTGACTTTTAATAAACACACTCACCTGTCCAACGGTCCAGCGATGCGGGCGCACAAAGCCCCGCTGCTCTCCCCCTCCTCTCCACGGCACTGGCATTGTAACTGTGGGCGCCCGGCTGTGGCTTCACAGCCGGGCAAGCTGCACTGTGTGTTGTGAATGGCCGGCCAATCTTCTGGGACCTGTGACGTGCCCCAGAAGATTGCAGGAAGGGAGGTGGGAGAGGTGAACTTCCTTCCGCCGTAGTGCCAGGGGAGGAAGTGGGAGCTGGGTGCCTGTCAAAACTGGGTACCTGCCCCCCCCCCCCCCAAGAAAAATGATATGGCAAATGTGGAAGTTCCATTTTTGAGTGGAACTCCGCTTTAAGGTCTGGAGACAGGCTAGGCCACTCCAGGACCTTAATATGCTTCTTCTCGAGCCACTCATTTGTTGCCTTGGCCTTGTGTTTTGGGTCATTGTCATGCTGGAATACCCGTCCACGACCCATTTTCCATGCCCTGGCTGAGGGCAAGATTTGATGGTACACGGCCCGTTCATCGTCCCTTTGATGCAATGAAGTTGTCCTGTTCCCTTAGCAGAAACCCCCCACCAAGCATAATGTTTTCACCCTACATGTTTGATGGTGGGGATGGTGTTCTTGGGGTCATAGACAGCATTCTTCCTCCTCCTCCAAACACGGCAGGTTGAGTTGATGCCAAAGAGCTCGATTTTGGTCTCATCTGACCACAACACTTTCACCCAGTTCTCCTCTGAATCATTCAGATGTTCATTAGCAAACTCCAGACAGGCCTGTACATGTGCATTCTTGAGCAGGAGGACCTTGGGTGCGCTGCAGGATTTCAGTTCTTCACGGCGTAGTGTGTTACCAATTGTTTTCTTGGGGACTATGGTCCCAGCTGCCTTGAGATTATTGACAAGATTCTCCCATGTAGTTCTGGGCTGATTCCTCACCTTTCTCCTGATCATTGAAACTCCATGAGGTGAGATCCTGCATGGAGCCCCAGAACGAGGGAGATTGAACGTTATTTTGTGTTTCTTCCATATGCAAATAATTGCACCAACTGTTGTCACCCTCTTGCCAAGCTGCTTGGCGATGGTCTTGTAGACCATTAAACAAGGAAAAGGGGGGCGCCTCTGAGTATATGTAAAAAATTCAATTTATTAAAACAACAATATCCACTCACATGGAGGTATATGGTGTCACATTCAGGTCCTGCATGCTGGGCTGGGAAGGTGGGGGAGCTGCAGATCTTTAGCATGTCCACTTCACTTTTCTTTCAGCTTGCATCTTTGTCACAGGGATGTGGATGTGGCAGAGTGTAGTACTGATGAGGAAAGAACTTCCCAGGAGTCCAGGTGCAGATGTAAGACAGTCCAGTCTGAGTGGGGGCACAACAAAGCCCGTTTTGCAGAGCAGGGGTTCCGGTGTTGGGGTTCAGAGTGGTGAGGGGGCGCCAATGCCGGGAAAGCGCCGTGAAATTTTTCAGGAAGCCGTCAGTTTCACCTAGAAGATGTTAGGGACACGGCCGTGTGCTGGGGAGGCGAAAACGAGGCTTGGAGAGCAAACAGACGGCGCCGGCGCCCGGCTGTGACGTCACCGGTATGCGGCGCGTTTTGGGATTGGCTAGCCACTGTTTAGGGGAGTGGCCGCATTCCTTTTTCAAGCATAGTGGTATAGGGAGCTGGGGGCAGTTATATAGATAGATGGGGAGGGGAGGGGGCGTGGCCGGAGCGGGATAATGGAACAGAAAGTCACTGGAGCTGGATACAGCATTTTCAACCATGGAAGGAAAAGGGGGGGGAAACACAATGCAAGGGAAAAAAACACACAACCTATATATATATATATATATATATATATATATTATAAAGGGACATCTACAAGATACTATAACAAATAATTGGAGAAGGGGATGATTAATAATAATAGTTATTACCATACAAACACCATTATATGCAAAAATATATAAAAAAATAAATTAAATATAAATGAAAATAATTTATTATATATATATATATATATATATATAGAAAACACACACACACACACATATCAAAAAATTCATTAGAAAACCTTCTAAAATGTATATTAAGGAAACCTACGATAAAAAATTGATAAAGATATATATAAACTTTTTTTTAAAAACAATCGAATGGTCATATCATCTACTGTAATATTGATAGAGAAAATAGTGGCGATATGAAGACTTAAGGCCAGGCTGTAGTACGGTAGCTATTTCGAAGCCTTCGTTGAGGCCACCAGGCGAGAGAACGTCTAAGGTATATATCCAGAAAGTTTCTCTGGCACATAGTCTCTTAAAACGCTCGGCTTCGGTCATGGATTTTGGAATTTGTTCAATAATCCAAACCTGGAGGCCATTGGTGGATTTTTCATGGTGCTGAGCAAAGTGTCGGGGGACACTATGCATATCCTTACCTCCCTCAATGAGACGCCGGTGCTGGCCGAACCGCTGTCTCAAAGGACAAATTGTTCGTCCAACGTAGACGAGACCACACGGGCAGGTAAGGCCATAAACTACAAAATCTGAAGAGCAATTGTAGAAATGGTCAATGGGATAGGTTTTGCCTTTACACTGAAAAGATTTTTTGCCATGATGGATAAAGGAGCAGGTCTTGCAGCGTAGTTTTTTGCATTGGTACATACCTATTAAGGGTATGAGGGTGTTAGTGTTTTCGGTGGTCTGTATAGTTTGGAGTTTGCTGGGTGCAATTTTATTTTTGAGGTTGGGGGCCTTTCGGTATGTAATTTTGGCAGTTGGTGGAAGAATATATTTAAGTAGGGCATCTTGTTGGAGAATGTTCCAATGTTTATTTAGAATGTTTTCCATTTTTCTATATTGGTAGTTAAAAGTAGTGAGAAATCTCAGGGAATGATCCATATTCTCTCTCACTTTTTTAACAGGCTTGCCCTTGGAGTACAGAACGCATGCTTCATCAACAAGCTCAGGTGGATAATCTTTGTCCGCAAATTTTTTCTTTAGAGGTATACTTAGTTTATCATAGTCAGTATTAAGGGTACAGTTCTGTCGGAGGCGACAGAACTGTCCCTTAGGTATGTTTTTTGTCCATTTAGGGTAGTGACAGCTCTTATAATGCAAGAAGGAGTTGCCAGCTGTGGGTTTCGTGTAGTTCTTGGCAATAATGGTCTCGTTGGCATGACCTAGCTCTAGATCGAGGAAGGCCAGGCTAGTAGGGTCAGAAGCATGTGTGAATGACAAACCATAGGGGTTGGAATTACAGTGTTCAACAAAAAGGGGAATCAAATCGGGGGTACCGTCCCAGATGACGATTAAATCGTCAATATAGCGACCATAAAATATAATGTTGGCAGAGTAAGGATTATTTTGCGTAATGTAATTTTTCTCCCAATAGCCCATGGCAAGGTTAGCATAGGAAGGAGCAAAGTTGGCTCCCATGGCTGTCCCCTGTATTTGCAGATAAAAATCACCATTGAAATTAAAATTATTATGTGTAAGACAAAAATTTGTGGCTTCCAAAATAAAGGCGGCTTGGCGCGGATTAATAAGAGGGTCTTGTGCTAGAAAATACTCTAGCGCTAGTAGACCAAAAAGGTGTGGTATGGATGTGTATAGCGAGGTCACAAGGGCAAGCCTGTTAAAAAAGTGAGAGAGAATATGGATCATTCCCTGAGATTTCTCACTACTTTTAACTACCAATATAGAAAAATGGAAAACATTCTAAATAAACATTGGAACATTCTCCAACAAGATCCCCTACTTAAAAATATTCTTCCACCAACTGCCAAAATTACATACCGAAAGGCCCCCAACCTCAAAAATAAAATTGCACCCAGCAAACTCCAAACTATACAGACCACCGAAAACACTAACACCCTCATACCCTTAATAGGTATGTACCAATGCAAAAAACCACGCTGCAAGACCTGCTCCTTTATCCATCATGGCAAAAAATCTTTTCAGTGTAAAGGCAAAACCTATCCCATTGACCATTTCTACAATTGCTCTTCAGATTTTGTAGTTTATGGCCTTACCTGCCCGTGTGGTCTCGTCTACGTTGGACGAACAATTTGTCCTTTGAGACAGCGGTTCGGCCAGCACTGGCGTCTCATTGAGGGAGGTAAGGATATGCATAGTGTCCCCCGACACTTTGCCCAGCACCATGAAAAATCCACCAATGGCCTCCAGGTTTGGATTATTGAACAAATTCCAAAATCCATGACCGAAGCCGAGCGTTTTAAGAGACTATGTGCCAGAGCAACTTTCTGGATATATACCTTAGACGTTCTCTCGCCTGGTGGCCTCAACGAAGGCATCGAAATAGCTACCGTACTATAGCCTGGCCTTAAGTCTTCATATCGCCACCATTTTCTCTATCAATATTACAGTAGATGATATGACCATTCGATTGTTTTAAAAAAAAGTTTATATATATATATATCTTTATAAATTTTTTATCGTAGGTTTCGTTATATATATATATATATATATATATATATATATATATATATATATACATATACTTTTATACATGGGGGTGGCGGGTTCGTGCATCTCCATAGTAAGTATCAGGATTTTTAGAAGTATTGTTTTTAAGGCTATATAACATATTTCCTAGTTTGATAATTTGCTTGCTTTTTTTGCGTTTTAATTATTAGCTACATATACGCTTCTTTTCCCTTACCTAGCCTTTTTTCTCCCTTCCCCCTACCCCCCTCTATATGTGTGTGGTTTTTAATATATTTTATATATATTTTTATATACTCTTAATATACATTTTAGAAGGTTTTCTAATGATTTTTTTGAGATATATATTTATTTCATAATATCTCTTAATGTGCTTTTAATAACATATCCATCATTCTTATCCTTATTTTCATATATATATATATATATATATATATATATATATAGTAGAGGGTCAGCCTGGGGCAGGGTTAGGAAGGGGTTAATCGAAGAGGGCAGGTACTTCCCCTTCAGACCTGCTTATATTCAGGTGTGTTGAAAATGTCAGAGGAGCTGTTTGTGTAGGAGAAAGAGACACAGCCGCATGCTGTGTGGAAGTGTCCATTGCTGGACGGTGTACCTGCTGGGTGAGCTTAAAAACAAACCATATAAAGACTGTATCTTTTTGGAGCCATGAACTGTGAGCTGTACCTGCTTGCTAAGACAAGTCTATCTGGCCTTATGTCTTTTTATTTTAAAAAAAATAAATAAATAAATAAAAAAAAAGACATAAGGCCAGACTTGTCTTAGCAAGCAGGTACAGCTCACAGTTCATGGCTCCAAAAAGCTACAGTCTTTATATGGTTTGTTTTTAAGCTCACCCAGCAGGTACACCGTCCAGCAATGGACACTTCCACACAGCATGCGGCTGTGTCTCTTTCTCCTACACAAACAGCTCCTCTGACATTTTCAACACACCTGAATATAAGCAGGTCTGAAGGGGAAGTACCTGCCCTCTTCGATTAACCCCTTCCTAACCCTGCCCCAGGATGACCCTCTACAATATATATAAAATTATTTTTTTTCTATATATATTTTTTGCATATAATGGTGTTTGTATGGTAATAACTATTATTATTAATCACCCTTTTCTCCAATTATTTGTTATAGTATCTTGTAGATGTCCCTTTATAGTATATATAGGTTGTGTGTTTTTTCCATTGCATTGTGTCTCCCCCCCCCCCCTCCTTTTCCTTCCATGGTTGAAAATGCTGTATCCAGCTCGTGACTTTCTGTTCCATTATCCCGCTCCGGCCATGCCCCCTCCCCTCCCCATCTATCTATATAACTGCCCCCAGCTCCCTATACCACTATGCTTGAAAAAGGAATGCGGCCACTCCCCTAAACAGTGGCTAGCCAATCCCGAAACGCGTCGCATACTGGTGACGTCACAGCCGGGCGCCGTGTGTTTGCTCTCCAAGCCTCGTTTTCGCCTCCCCAGCACACGGCCGTGTCCCTAACATCTTCTAGGTGAAACTGACGGCTTCCTGAAAAATTTCACGGCGCTTTCCCGGCATTGGCGCCCCCTCACCACTCTGAACCCAACTACCGGAACCCCTGCTCTGCAAAACGGGCTTTGTTGTGCCCCCACTCACAGACTGGACTGTCTTACACCTGCACCTGGACTCCTGGGAAGTTCTTTCCTCATCAGTACTACGCTCTGCCACATCCACATCCCTGTGACAAAGATGCAAGCTGAAAGAAAAGTGAAGTGGACTTGCTAAAGATCTGCAGCTCCCCCACCTTCCCAGCCCAGCATGCAGGACCTGAATGTGACACCATATACCTCCATGTGAGTGGATATTGTTGTTTTAATAAATTGAATTTTTTACATATACTCAGAGGCGCCCCCCTTTTCCTTGTTTGTTTCTAGCTCATTGGAACCCGCTCTCTGGTTCTCCTGGGAGGCTGCCCTGACTGACCAAACGACACTTTTAATCTTTTAGAGTATATATATGTACATGCATATATATACATATACTATGACCATCCCCGGACTATCTGGTGATCCTGTATGAGGTATATATATTTGTGCTGTTGCGCCTTTTTTACTTGTGTTTTTGTCTTGTAGACCATTCCAGCCTTGTGTAGGTCTACAATCTTGTCCCCGACATCCTTGGGCAGCTCTTTGGTCTTGGCCATGGTGGAGTAATCAGATTACTTCTGTGGACAGGTGTCCTTTAGGGGAGTGCTCCTAATCTCATCTCGTTACCTGTAGAGAAGATACCTGGGAGCCAGAAATCTTGCTGATTGATAGCGGATCAAGTACTTATTTCACTCATGAAAATGCAAATCAGTTTATAGAAATGCGTTTTTCTGGATATTTTTGTTGTTATTCTGTCTCTTAGTGTTAAAATAAACCTACCAAAAAAATGCAGTATTTTTAGCTGCTGATTTAAAAAAAAAAATAAAAATAAAGTGACCTTTTGCACTAATTCAAGTTTCTTAGGAAAGATCCATTATAATAGGGATGTCCAAAACTACTGAATATGAGGAGAGATTAACAAGCAAAGATGGATCCATGAGAAGATGTCCTGCTGAATCAGAGCATAACAGGATGGATATAGTTTTTTACACCTATGCCCAGCAGACAAGTGCAAATCTGCAAACGGACTCTGTTGTCCATCTACATTAGGCTACCTCCGGTCCATCATGTTTAGGACCAGAAAAGAATGCAGTAGTCCTAAGTTTTTTTCAGACCTGAATGGACACGGAGGTAGGTGGATGTAAGTGGACGGCTGCATGGAGCTTCCGAGCAGGTCCGTCTGAAAAACTGACAGGCAAACCTGATCAGAAAGCCTGTGTGAATGGCCTTCTAGACTTTGGCACACTCCTACAGCCACAATCACCGGTTGTATATCTACCTCCACAAGAGCTAAGCAGGCTTTAAAAAAAAAAAAAAAAGGCCTCCAGGCATTGGTCTATAGCAGTGATTCTCAACCAGGGTTCCTCCAGAGGAAGCTAGGGGTTCCTTCAGCATTGGGCCATTTTTGCCTCTCAGATAAGTTCCCACTGACACCATTGATCTTTTTCGCTATCTGTAAGGAGGTAATTCTTCCCAATGACCACAATTGTAAGAACCATCCTTCCCACTGAACATCACACTATTGTATCATGAGTTGTAGATTTCACATTTTTAGCAGTGGGTACCCTGAGACCAGAGAACTATTTCAAGGGTTCCTCTGTGTTGAGAAAGGCTGGCCTATAGCATCTTAAAATACTGGAACCTTGTTTACTGGGGGACCCATGAGTCTTCTTGCGATAGAAAACTGCCAAATGTACCGAAGACACCATTTCTTAGTGAACTCATTTTTCATGGGGTATTATTGGTCAAACTGTTTTAATGGAACAAACATTGTTCACTCAGCAACCTAAGTAAATGCAGGTAGCTACCAGTGCTCAGCTTGACTTGAATACCCACCCAAAGTATTCAGAGACAGGACTGAGGCAATGCCAGTAGCTCAGGACATGAAAAGCTCTTGTTATTTTACCAGAATGGGGTCTGGAAAGCGCCCTGTGCATGACCACATCCCCGAAGGTCACTACCAGACTATACTCTAAATTTCTAGCCTAGCAGGGCCCAGGTGGTACTTCAAAAGCCAGATTGAAGGCAACTGATCTAGATAGCTGCATTTAGATTGACACCAGCAGCAATATAGAGAAGCCTTGATTGAAGAATAAAAAAAAAGTTAAATATCATCACTGTAGAGCAGACTAAAAGACATCCACATCCTCCAAGAACACGAGCCAAAAACAGAAATGCTGGTAATGGTTGGGGTTATCTTGTGCTGGCCTATAGTGTTTTATTTTAATTTTTTTCTGTCAGTGTCCAATTTTCCTGTAGATGGCAGTATAACCCAAAAGTTAAAGTCTTTGTCCCTCAATAGACAAAAAACACTGTTTCTTACCCTATACCATGCTGTCCAAAACAAGAAAGCATTTTCACTAAAAATTGATTTTTGACTTACTGTAAAATCCATTTCATTGACAGACACAGCGCTCCATTATTCAGAGCCATAGGGCTATATCATCTCCCCCTAAAAGGAGTAGGACACTAGGCAGAAAAAAAAGACTTAGCTATGCCTATGGGCAGTCCTAGGTGATATAGTATGAGACAATAATAGTTGATGATGCGACTATTAAGTCGAAGTAATGCGAGTTGAGATAGATAATTCCCTTACTATACAAGATAAGGGGTATGGTGTGACCAATACAGGTTAATAAAAATTGCTATTGGTGAACCCAGGTAAAAATATATATAATAGAATTGTAAATAGTACTGAGGTGCGAGAGTGTAAATCGAACTAATAGCACCTAAATAAAACTACTAATAAAACACCATAAGCAGGTAATAAAAAAATCAGATATACATATAAAATCATATAAGTGAACATATGGTAAAAATGTGTCTATAGATAAACAATTCCAAAGTGCATAGTAGATGGTGAACAAAATATAAAATCCTTAAAGTGCTAGTGCAAGTGTGCACAGGCTAAAAAATGCGACTGAGTGATTGAGTGACGGGTAAAACGATAAATATAATCGCATTGGAGATATGTGATGAGTAGAGGTATGTGCAGAGAAGTTGTACTGGAGTGAACAGTAGAACAATAAATATAAAGTGCAAAGTATGCGAGCATACAAAATAATGTATAAGCTGGATGAGACTAGTCAGCGTGACTATAGATGAAAAAATCCCTGGCAAAATATAAAGCTACCAGTAAACAAAGTGGAATAAAGTTTGAAATATAAAATATAACGAAATGCTAGGTGCAGACGCAAAGTGCACACACAGATATCCTATAGGTAAAATCGCATAATGCAGGATGCGTAAAAAATAGTCACATGCGACTAAAATCGCATAGTCACATGCGACTAAAATCGCATAGTGCAGGATGCGTATAAAATAGTCATCTGCGACTATGTTGCATGCATATAAGTCTGTGATAAATAAGTCAATCCTCAATAGTTTATAAGTATATAATAATTTCTTGTGGTAAGAAGGTGAGGGTAGTGATGTGATTCTTGGGTCACAGGTGATGTCCGTGCAGTGGCTCGTTTCAAGCAGTGGGGGGTCACTCCTCTTCGTGTGGGGTACACTAAAGTGAGCAATGGACCCTTACCTTGCGGCAAAGGGTTAACCGCATATAAATGATGTAAAGGGGTCTGCTTTCTTCTCCTTCCCTCACGGTGGTCTGCCTGGGTAGGTGCGTATTCCTTTTCCCTGGTTCCAGGTATATCTAGCCTTTGTAGCTCACGGCAGATGCCGGAGTGATAGGTAAGAAATGAGGGGGGGACCGTATAGTGTAGTATGTTTAAAATTTATTTGCTCAATAAAAACAGTTTAATATAGTACCTAGTACTCACAATAGAACTCACAGAATAAAAATAAATATTTTCTCTTATCTTAGACGAGCGCCGAGCTCGTTCCATTTGCTTCCTTGTTTGTATTGAATGCCTCTCCTGTCAATACAAACAAGGAAGCAAATGGAACGAGCTCGGCGCTCGTCTAAGATAAGAGAAAATATTTATTTTTATTCTGTGAGTTCTATTGTGAGTACTAGGTACTATATTAAACTGTTTTTATTGAGCAAATAAATTTTAAACATACTACACTATACGGTCCCCCCCTCATTTCTTACCTATCACTCCGGCATCTGCCGTGAGCTACAAAGGCTAGATATACCTGGAACCAGGGAAAAGGAATACGCACCTACCCAGGCAGACCACCGTGAGGGAAGGAGAAGAAAGCAGACCCCTTTACATCATTTATATGCGGTTAACCCTTTGCCGCAAGGTAAGGGTCCATTGCTCACTTTAGTGTACCCCACACGAAGAGGAGTGACCCCCCACTGCTTGAAACGAGCCACTGCACGGACATCACCTGTGACCCAAGAATCACATCACTACCCTCACCTTCTTACCACAAGAAATTATTATATACTTATAAACTATTGAGGATTGACTTATTTATCACAGACTTATATGCATGCAACATAGTCGCAGATGACTATTTTATACGCATCCTGCACTATGCGATTTTAGTCGCATGTGACTATGCGATTTTAGTCGCATGTGACTATTTTTTACGCATCCTGCATTATGCGATTTTACCTATAGGATATCTGTGTGTGCACTTTGCGTCTGCACCTAGCATTTCGTTATATTTTATATTTCAAACTTTATTCCACTTTGTTTACTGGTAGCTTTATATTTTGCCAGGGATTTTTTCATCTATAGTCACGCTGACTAGTCTCATCCAGCTTATACATTATTTTGTATGCTCGCATACTTTGCACTTTATATTTATTGTTCTACTGTTCACTCCAGTACAACTTCTCTGCACATACCTCTACTCATCACATATCTCCAATGCGATTATATTTATCGTTTTACCCGTCACTCAATCACTCAGTCGCATTTTTTAGCCTGTGCACACTTGCACTAGCACTTTAAGGATTTTATATTTTGTTCACCATCTACTATGCACTTTGGAATTGTTTATCTATAGACACATTTTTACCATATGTTCACTTATATGATTTTATATGTATATCTGATTTTTTTATTACCTGCTTATGGTGTTTTATTAGTAGTTTTATTTAGGTGCTATTAGTTCGATTTACACTCTCGCACCTCAGTACTATTTACAATTCTATTATATATATTTTTACCTGGGTTCACCAATAGCAATTTTTATTAACCTGTATTGGTCACACCATACCCCTTATCTTGTATAGTAAGGGAATTATCTATCTCAACTCGCATTACTTCGACTTAATAGTCGCATCATCAACTATTATTGTCTCATACGATTGCTACACTTAAAGGGTTTACGTCTTTATCCCATTACTGCCACCTTGTGGTAGATTTGGCCACCTCCCTGGGGAACAGCGCAGCACCACCCCCACTTTTATATATCTAGTTTGGTAGGTACGGTTTGACCTACACCAGGTGCCTGCAGCAGTCCCCCCACAGTCAGTCCCCACCACCCGCCCTTACCCTCCCCCTTCCACTGTAGCGCAGGAATACCCCACTACAGTCCTAGGTGATATACACCCCCCTCTCAGCTCTATGCCTTCAGTTTAGTAACAAGCAGTGTCAGATACAGCACCCACCCCTCTAAGGTCAATGAGCTCAGAGAAACTGATTTTACAATAAGTCAAAAATCTAATTTTCTCTTTCGTTCATTCACAGACACAGCGCTCCATTATTCAGAACCATAGGGACGTCCCAAACATGAGGGGTGGGACAACGAAAATCCCAAGGCTAACACAAGAGCCAACCAGGTAATGGGAAACCACTTGGAACCCAACATGAACAATACCCTTTCAAGAGGGAAACAGAGCCTCTAAACAGCAGCCTACAACAGCTTGTGGCCAAAAGAAGCATCCTCAGAAGCCAGCACATCCACGTTGTAGAATTTTGTGAAAGTGTACACCAACGACCAAGTGGCGCCTTGATCACAAGGCTGTCAGATCACAAACAGCGAGTCTGATCTCTGAAAAGGCCCTGTGAC
>CM053033.1:207036967-207116667 GCA_028564925.1 Lithobates sylvaticus | reverse complement strand
TATAGCGTCTACAAAATAGGGGATAGATTTATGGCGTTTTTCTTTTCTTACTAGTAATGGTGCGATCAGCAATTTTTATCGGGGACTGCTACATTGCGGCGGACAGATCAGACACTTTTGACACATTTTTGGGACCATTGACATTTATACAGCGATCACGGTTATAAAAAAAAATGCACTGATTATTGTGCAAATGTCACTGGCAGGGAAGGGGTTAATACTAGGGGGCGATCAAGGGGTTAAATGTTTTCCCTACTAGGTGTTGGGGGATGGGACCGATCGCAGTTTCTAATCTTTAGGAGCAGACGATCTGTCTCTCCTCCCCTGACAGAAACGGGATTTGTGTGTTTACACAGATTTCCGTTCTGGGTCTCGCGATCGGGGGTGGCCGGCGGGCATTGCAACCGCTGGACGCGTGCCTGCTAATGCTCTTAAAGGAGCCGACATACCTGTACGGCGGTTCCCGCAGGGCTGCCAACCTGCTGCAGTAGATCGCTGGTTAAAAGTCAGCAGCTACACTTTTTGTATCTGCTGACTTAATAAAACAGAAAAACGAGTGGAACTCTGCTTTCAAGAAGATGGAAAATGCCTAACAATACAGGACAAGTCCAGTTGAATTTGACCAACAACTATTAGTTGGATAAATAGAAACCTTCAAAAGGCATGTCATACTGAGCTTTACTTACATGGCAGGAGTCCCAGGTGTCTGTGGGTGGTAAGGGGCATTGACCTGCGGAGAGGGCACATCTGGGTAACCTGGAGTCTGTGGGTTGGGGGTTCCACCATAGGCTTGTGGAGAAGGAGATGGTTCATCATCATACCTATAATCATATTCTTCATCCGCCCCCCTGTCAGTGAGAAAGAGGTTAACAGGTTTGTGTTAAATGCTAGTAAAGGAGGAACAGCTTGGTTTGTCAACTCCCCTAAGGAGAATCATGGCAGAAAATTAAAATAAGATAATCTTATAGGAGAAATACCTAGAAGGTGTATTGGGGTTATTTGGGTCCCAGGCCCCACTCTGCGCAGGGGTTCGGCTGCCATCATGTACAGGAGTTTGGGATCCATAGTAAGGTGTTCGGCTTCCTGTACAAAGACAATAAGAGGTATCACAGACAGAACAAATACACAGGTATACAGCAAGGACAGAGACAAAACTGGACGGAATCAACCTACCATCGTGCACTGGAGTCTGTGAGCCATACATAGGTGTTCTGGAGCCAGTACCATACATGGGAGTCTGAGAACCGTAAATTGGAGTCCTGGCATGAGTAGAAGTCATTCCTCCTGCGCGACGAGCACCACTAAAAGAAAAAAAAAGAGAGTCTGTGTAAATATAAAGTATGCCATTTTCTATTTTATGAACTTGCAGCAACATGTTAACAAGCAGCCACGGTACACCAATGACGGCACAGGAATGGTAAGAACCAAGGCAACAATCCTGTGCTCCCTTCCAACAGCAAATCAAATATATATATATATATATAAAAATAATAATAAATATATATATTAAAAAAAAATAAAAAATCGACCCATACAGTCGGAAAGATTAAATTTACATCCTGATTTCCAACTTTACAACCTTTGTGCCAACAGTTAAGAATTAAAGATACAATAATTCTTTACAGCACACAGGAAAACCATATGGGCGTGTGTCCATGACATGCGCTTCAGACACTACTGAGATTATTCAGAATTAATTGGCAATCACATATGACCTCCTCCTGACCTGCTTCAATTGGGTTTTGTACTCTCAGAGCAAAACACACATTTAAAAAAAAAAAAAAAAAAAAAAAAGAAAAGCCTGAACACAGGACCTTGCTGGTTCTGCAAACAAAATCTCAAAATCTGACTGCAAAAAAAATCAAAATGGTCTCATAAAAAAATCATCCTGACTAGCAAAACACACACATTCTCACTCTGACGCTACCATAACATATCACAAAATGTGTTACTCACACTGTTGTGAGACGCTGTCTGTCCACTGAGATGGTCTGACAAGTGGAATGCAGCTCAACTCGAGCAGTGGATTCTGTGGCATCCTTCACCACACCGATATAGCCTTGGAAAAGAAGAAAGTGAGGTCAGCAGTGCATAGACAGTATACTCATGCAGGGTTTAGCACTGTAGTCTTTCAACAAAGTGTTAAAGTTTTTTTTATATCAAGTTCCACCTTATTAGTTAGCATTATATAATTACAATAATACAGTACAAAACAACATAGACCAAACATACATGGTTCAACTAGCAACCGCTAACCACCTTAACATCTGCTAGTTTTATAAATCATAGAGAGGTCTGGATAATTACATATCATGCCGGAGAGGGACCCATAGCTTGTACAGCCCCAAATAATGTGTACAATACAGACAATAACCCAAGATGTGATTTGATCACTAGATAACTCCAACTGAGGTAGATGAGGAGTGAAGGCCGGGGACTTACTAGGTTTATAGACAGACAGAATAAAGATGATTTTTTTCAACACAACACTTACATATCCCACAGGCAGGTCTATAAAAGAATATTTAGAGACCAGAGCTGGTCCTCTGTGTCAGAGTTCCTCATCCCGGGACATCAGACTTTGTCAAATTTAGTAAGGCAGCCTCTACCCATTTAAGTAGCCTTGTAAAGCGGAAGAACATTGTTTATCAAGGACTTCCATTTATCAAGAGTTGGGGTAACGGGTGATCGCCACTGAAGCACAACTGCTTTTCTGGCATAGTATGCGTCACACGGTATTTGAGCAGCGTTTTTTTTTTTTAAACACAATATTTATGGAAAAAAAAAAAAAAATTACACTTTAATGAATTTTATTGCAAAAAAAACCCCACAATATATAACCCAACTTTTTTAAAAGGTTATGGTACGCTGAGTAAATAGATACCCAACATAACACGCTTTAAAATTGCGCACAATCGTAGAATGCGAAAAACTAACACTTAAAAGTCTCCATATGCGACACTTTAATTTTTTTTTTACACGTTATCAGTTTAGCGTTATGAAGGAAGTCTAGAGCTAGAATTATTGCTCTTGCTATAATGTTCACAGCGATACCCCACGTGTGGTACGAACACAGTTTACATATGCATGCGTGACCTGCGTATGTGTTCACACGCGAGCATATATATCTCTGACAGCTGCATATATACGTATGGCGGTCTTGAAGTAGTTAAAAACAGCAAGGCTCCTCCCAGAATGGATCTGAACGAACTACAAGTCCCATCTGCCATCGCAACAGACAGCTTGTAATTCTAAATAAACTCATCAACATCCTCATTGACTCTTCGTGTACTTCAGTAACTGTCTGCCCATATGGAGATATGTACGGAGTGTCTGCAGGAGTCTGACATTGCACCCACGCTACACTGACAGCGGGTGCGACGTTTTGCAGGATGCAGTGTAGAAAAATAATAAATGCACATTTTTTTTTACCTGCAAAACAAAGTACTTTTTTTTTTTTTTTTAAGTGAACTTAACTGGTATGTATGGTTTCACATTTTTTTTTTTTCTTTACTTTTCTCCAAGTTCTCTGGTTTCGTCTCATAATATAAAAACACATTGGAAGGTGAACTGGCTTCTAAGTATGCTTCAGAATGTGAAGGCGTACTTGTGTGACTGTATTAAGTGAAGTTACCTTGTACATGTCAGTTTATACAGACCTTTATATGGACCTTGAGAAATTCTGATAGTCTGGCCAATCAAATCATTGTCCCTTCGGCCTCTTCCTCTGCCAGGAGCTCCTGCTCCAGCTCCTGCACCTGCTCCTGCTGCACCACCTCTCTGTGCTGCATAAGGTGATCGAAAATGAATGAGTATGTATGCTGTGTTTACGCCAGACTCAACAATTTTTTTTTAAAGCGATACATACCATCTCCAGCAGGGTGAGCTGGGCTGCTGATTCTTGGGCTCATTGGAGCAAATCCAAAAGTGAGGTTTGTGACATCCCGAGGCTAGGAAGCAATAAGACTTATAAATATGTAGTAAAAAAAAAAGCAAAAAAAAATACCATCGGTCTTACTCTGTCAAATGTTTTACCTTTGAACCTCCAGCAAGGACCAAATAACGTGTTCTGCACACAAACATCCCTCCATTCTCTACCAGCTTCTTACAGTGAAGAAAAGCATAATTCCGGAACAAGTGGCGAATTTCACCTTCACGACCCTACAGCAAGGAATGAGTGATCAATATGTGTACTGATAAAATCAAAGAGAGAATATATTTAGCCACAGTCAGATAATTACACTTTTGAAGAAGAGAGAATACTACTAAAGAGTTCTCACCGAATGGGGACCATCGATGACCTTGACAATGTCCTTGCAATGAATATTGTTCTCTTCAGAGTCTAAAGCAACAGCAAAGCGATTGTCCTTCTTCCGGTTGACTGCCTGATGTCTAACTGTGATTACTTTACCATGCATGTTAAGGACCTATAATGTGATAAGCAGACAAGAAAAAATGCAAAGTAAATAAAATGTTGTAGGCAACAGAGTGAAATTTGTAAACTAAAGCAAGGAGGTAAAACAAGGGAGCAGAGCTGTGGGGGAGTTAGGACGAGACCATGGTATGATGAAAGCAGAATAGACATCAGGAAGGGCAGATAGTGAAATTTTTTATTATAAATTTGGCGTGAGGTTTCATCAATACCAGAACCAAAAGAATTGTTTTGATTAATGAAAGGACAAGTTGCACTCATCTCCAATGTGAACCAGGCCTAACAAAGTGTTTGGTGGGACCTCTCTGGTGGAGCATGCGCCAAGCAGCTCAAATCCCACCTGGTACGCAATTCCCTCCATACTAGAATCAGAAGTTGGAAAGCGGCTTTATACAATATAGATAAGGGTTATGTTATGAGATGATCTGTCACAAAAATTGTGCTTAGTACAACTAGTAGAAACAAATATATAAAATATTGGAACAAGTCAGGAGAGATAGATTTAGGAGTAAATGTTGAACAAAAGGCAGAGATTGGGGAACAAGACACAAAATAACCTTGTGGACTAGACATGTACCAAACACGTTATGCAGTTCAACTGTAAGAAAATTTCTCCTAAAAGATACAACCTACATCGCTTAGAGCATATGCTCACTCTCATTCTGCAATTTTAAGCCAAGCTTGAAGAAGAGATGGTAAATTATAGCTCTGAGAATACAGATCTGTTCCTTCCAATATTGCAGTTTCACTTTTTGTTACGCTGGTCTCTGAAGATCTTATTCTGTTCGGAACACTTACCTGAAAAGTCTCTCTTTCCAGGCGTACAATGACTCCCACTGTCTGAGGGTCAAGTTGCACCAGCTCTCCCCATTCATGTTGTCCCCCAACATCCACACCAGAGGCCGTCTCTGAGCACAGCTGCAAATCTCGGGGGAGGACCTTCAGCTACATGGAGAAGAGAATGCAATCACATACGTTACAGGAGGACTGAAAATAAAGCAACGCAATAAAAGTGCAGAACAGAAACTTAAAGCGGGACTGTACTGAAAAAAAAAAAAAAATTAAAAGCCAGCAGCTACAAATACTGCAGCTGCTGACTTTTAAAAAATGGACACTTACGTGTCCCTTGTTCCAGCGGTGTCGGCAGCAGAGGCCGATCGCTCGCTCGGCTCTCTGCTGTAGCCGGCGCCATTCTCGGTGAGGGAATTAGGAAGTGGCTTCACTTCCCGATTCCCTACTGCATGCGCGAGTCGCGCGGCGCAATGAGAATCTTCAGCGCTGTCTGCCGGGACACGTGTGTGTCCCAGCAGACAGCGCGCCGGGACAGGAACTTGCGTAAACTCCCACGGGAGTTTATGCCGGAAGTGGATGCAGATACCTGTCTTAGACAGGCATCTGCACCCCCCTCCCCCCTGAAAGGTGCCAAATGTGACACCGGAGGGGGGGAGGGTTCCGAAAAGCGGGAGTTCCACTTTAGGGTGGAATCCCGCTTTAAACTGAATCAATCAGCCATCTTATACATCTAAAAGATAAGTATGGCCAAAACAAAAAGGTTTTGGCCAAACATCTCTTGTGGGTCACAGGAGTGAACTTACTTTTGCTCTTGTGACCCAGAGTAAGCTGAGAGCAGGCTATTTGCCCAGGATCCACTTGCTCTGCTTCATAAACATTCTATTTTTTTCCCTTCCACATCTCTGCAAAGTCAAAATCACACAGCTGCCACACTATCTTGTAGTTGGAGCAGAATGGCACATCATATAATGAGAGACGCGTACTGCCAGTATTGCACTCGAATTTCTGGCATGCAATGTTTACTCTTAGAACTAGATGCACTGTGTTGGCACCTACTGTACTCAAGAGAACTACAGGAGGTGTGGCCATGACTGCCTATGCACTGTGATTACATAGCAATGCAGTGGGGAGCAGAGGGTGAACTGCCCACTGAAAGATTCTATTTATTGGATCTGCTTTGCTGAAAGACTGTGGTATAGTGGAAACGTGTGCAGACAAGGTTTCACTCCTGTCTAACTTCATACATTGCTTTTCAGATGGATTGCACTTTATCATGGAGAGATAACATGCCATGACAGGTTTATTTTAAACAGACACCACATGGAGATAGAGAACATTCTGTTATTTAACCGAAAAGCAATTGTACTTTAAGCAACACAAAGTACAAACATAGTAAAACAGAATAACAGTGTACAGAATGACATCAAAAAGCATTAGGCCTCCTGTACAACGTATTGCCATAGACTGTCTTTACTGTGAAGAACTCACCTCATGCATTGTGAGGTCAGAGAACAAGATGACAAAATTTTCTTCAACTCGTACAACAAGCCCAGTGTCCCCTTCGTAACGTCCAGCAATGACCTTGACGTGGTCCCCCATGCGAAAATACTTTCTCAACTCATTGGCTGGGAACTCCAGCATGTCCTGTTATGGAGAATAAATAAAAAGGAACATGAATCCCACATAATACTAAATACATTTCAATGAGAAAAGATTGGGCTAACAGCAACTGAAATAAAATTGTACTGCAAAAACCACACAGATTCAAATCTGTTCTGGAAACAAATACATTAAGCCTGGGTTCACACTATAGCGAACACAGACATGGCATGAGATTCGCAACTGCATGCATGCAATGTATGTGCAATGCGGTGCCGATTGCATGCAATGTATGTGCAATGCAAGTTCAGCCATACAGTTGTATGGCTGAACTCGCATTGGATTCACACAAAAAAGGTGCATGGACTTTTTTCCCGCCGCAACGGGAATCAGATTGCATTGGATTGCATTGGTGTTTTCACCTATGTGATCGGATTCCTGTCCGAATTCAGTTCGCACAGCGACCTGTGAACCGTTCTGGGAGTACCATTGTATTGACACCCGCAACGGTTCGCAGAGGGCAGTGTGAACTGCCTGAGGGAGAGATGTGATGCGGGAACCGGCACTGGAATCGCGCTGGTTCCTGCATCGCTACAGTGTGAACCTAGGCTAAAGAACCAAGATATTTTAGAGTAACTGTTCAGTGAAGGAAGGTTGAAAACTGGCTTGTTTTTGAAGGTGCAACCCAAAGGTTGTGACCCTCATCTTTACCTCACTATTTAGTAAATCTGTAACCCGGAATACGCAAGTCAGGATATTTGGCCATACTTTCAGGTCAGGAATTCGCTAAATCGCTATTAGCACCCATACTGCTTCCTTTGGGCCTTCATTCAGTATCACAATTTATACTAAAATTAAGCCTTACTGTTTATTAGTCAATGAATCTACTTGTCTTGAAGACCTTTTGCACATGGACAGCTAAGCCCATTATAGCCTCCCATAGGCATGAATGGCTGTGTGGTGCTGTACTCAGGTATACTTCAGTGCCATCATAAACATGAGTATAGTGTACAGGCATGTGCAAAAATTGAAACTTTTTGCATACACTATACTTGTGTTTACAATATCACCTGCATATGCCAGAGTACAACAGCATACAGCCAATCATGTCCTCGAGAGACTTCCCAGTTAGCAGAAAGATGCTGGCATTTGCACTGAACAAGCTCAGCAGCCTGTATGCAAAAGTCCTAAAAAAGGTAAAAAAAAAAAAATTGCGCTTTTTTTGGAAGTTTGCAACTTGCAATAAACCAATACACAGTACAGAACTGTTGAGACTGTTTTTTACCTCTTCAGTTAAGTTGGAACATGCTAGTAACAATGAAATCAGAGTATGATTGAGCTGCCAATGGCAATCCACCCCAAATAGCAGATGTCATAACTAGTACCTTACACATATGCATATAAGCAAAGCCAAAAGTCCAGGTAAAATACACAAAGTATTGAAGCAAAAGAGGGTAAAGACAAGTAGGGAAAACACAGTTGGGAAAGCAGCATTTGGAGAACTGAAAGTAGCAATGGCCGTCTCCATGTCTCTCTCATGAAAAGAGTCCTTTAAAGTAGAACTAAAGGTAAAACCTTTTTTTCCGCTTGGATAGAGTAAGGTAGGGTTATGAAAAAAAAGGTCTGCCTTTAGTTATACTTTAAGTTTTAGATAAGACACCTGATAAAAAGCTGTGGCTAGAATCCCACCAATTCTGCTAAATGAACAGTTCACAATATTCTCTGAAAAAAAAAAAAAAAAGTTACCTTAAGATCCTCATGTTTGGGCAGGATGGTGATCTTGTTTCCGTCCACACTGAGAATTTTACCCTGCAGGTTGATCAACTCTCCCTCACAGACCTCCACATTGTCGCCAGGCTGAAGGCTGTGCTCACGTTCCTTTCCTGCACATAACAAGCAGTATTACTTGAGGGACATAAAAAAAACAAAAACAAACAAAAAAAAAAAAAAAGACACTGCATTAACAAAAAATGCATGCAGCTCTTTTCAAGCATCAACAAATGGCCGTTGCCCATTTGTGGAATGTTTTCAGTTTTTGAGCAAGTCTTTGGATTATATGTTGCAGACTCACTAGTCTCTTTAAATTGATTGTGCAGCTGATGTGTGGTGAACTGGTGGCTGAATTACAAGAAAGGAGGGAGAAAGGCGGCTCAGAAAGAGGTAGAAAGAAGGATAACAAGTCAAAACTGATGGAGGAATCGTAAAGGAACCGAAAACTAGAACAGAAGAACAGTGCTCCCTCTGATATAATAGATGTGTGCACTTGTGTCACAAACTAACCACTTCAGTCCTGAAAGGTTTTACCCCCCCCCCCTTCCTGACCAGAGCACTTTTTACAATTTGGCATTGCGCTGCTTTAACTGGTAATTGCGTGGTCATGCAATGCTATACCCAAACCAAATGTGCGTCCTTTTTTCCCCACAAATAGAGCTTTTTTTTGGTGCCATTTGATCATTGATAACCACTTGCCGCCCACCGTATAGTAAAATGACGATGGCAAAGTGGTTTACATATCCTAAACCGGACGTCATATGATGTTGCCAGGATATTAAGCCACTGCCACACCAATCTAGGTAAAGAGTCTCCGTCAGAGATTCTTCACCACGTGATCAGCTGTATCCAATAACGGCTGATCATCATGTAAACAGGAAGAGCCATTGATCGGCTTTTACTCACTCGTGTCTCTCAGACACGAATAGAGGAGAGGCGATCTGCTGCTCCTGTCGGGGGGGTCTGTGCTGATCGATCAGCGCATCCCGACGATGCCCACACTGGACCACCAGGGATGCCACCAGGAATGTCACCACCAGGTATGCCACCCTAGACCACCAGGGATGCTAATCAGTGCCCACAATGGGCATTACTGATTGGCATCCAGTGCCCAGCCGCGCCACCTATCAGTGTCGCCCCATCAGTGAAGGAGAAAACTTACTTATTTACAAAGTTTTGTAACAAACAAAAAATACTTTTTTTCAAAATTTACGGTCTTTTTTTTTTTTATTTGTTTAGCAGAAAATAAAAATCCCAGGAGGTGATCAAATACCACCAAAAGAAAGCTCTATTTGGGGGAACAAAATTATAAAAATTTAGTTTGGGTACAGTGTAGCATGACTGCGCAATTGTCATTCAAATTGCGACAGCGCTGAAAATTGGTCTAGGCAGGAAAGTGTACAAGTGCCCAGTATTGAAGTGGTTAAAAACAAACATGTCTTCATCAGTTTAGGCCAATATATATTCTATATATTTTTGGTGGAAAAAAAAAAAAAAAAAAGCTATACAAAACTATGGGAAAGATTTATGGCATTTTTATTATTTTTACTACTAAATGGCGGTGATCTGCGATTTTCAGCGGTACTTCGACATTGCAACGGACAGATCGGACACTTGACACATTTTTAGGACCATTGACATTTATACAGCGATCAGTGCTATAAATATGCACCGATTACTGTGTAAATGTCACTGATAGAAGAAAGGTTAACACTAGGGGGCAATCAAGGGGTTAAATGTGTGTTCCCTCAGTGTGTTCTAACTGTATGGGATATGACTGATTAGGGAAGGAGACATATCGTTCCTACTTACCAGGAACAAACGATATGTCTCCTCTCCCGACAGGACAGGGATTTGTGGTTTACACATACAAATCCCTGTGCTGGCTCTTGTGCATGCGATCGCTGGCCCTGTGCATCGGGTCCTCCTCTTTAAAAAAAACTATATAAATAAAATAATATATATGTATATATATACACACACAGGGTTTTGCGCAGGGGTGCCATTCTGCCCCCGTAAAAAGATGTGAGCCGGTCGGGGACCGGTTAAAAGTTAGATATATTTCTTATGTACAGCTGATTCAATGTCCTCAACAATAATCCTTAGATCTATACACGTCATGAATGGAGCATCTGATAGCATGTGCAAAAGCAAAAGGTACTGATGGTAGAAGGAGCTTATATAAAATGAAATGCATACCACCACCCCTATAGATGTATATGTGCCCTGTCAGTCAAATGCAACTCAGCCTAGGGAGTATGTATTAATCAAAAAAGCTTTCTATAATAAACTTTGCAAGCTACTTTTTAATGAAATAGAAGAAAATAAAAAAAGTTGCAGGATGACAAGTGCAGTTCTCAAAAGCAAAGCAGAGGGGGAAAAAAATTGTTGGGCAGATATATAACTCTGTAGTACCTGCTGATTCAGTTACCACCTCCAGGTCAACCCCTTCTGGTTGATCTTCAAATTTCTCTAATTCAGAAAGAGTTGGTTTCACTCCATCTGTAATCTGCAGAGGCAAGAGAGAGAGTGAACATTTAAGAATTTTGTGCAGAACATCTAAAAGTTTATGTAGATCTCATTAGGAGCAGCTGCTTGACCTGCTTTGCAAAGCATGTAAAAGCAAAGCAGGTCAAAATGCAGTCTTGGAAAGGTCATCCACAACACACAATTAAAAGTAAACTGAAACCTGCAGACTAGCTGTTAAAGCATGCTGCAAACTCAATTCAGGACGCAAATCCCATCTATAGAAGCTCTTAAAATAGTAACAAGATGTGGTTCAGGGACTTGGATGATAAAAATCCACCCGAAATTATTCATTGTGTGAGGTGCCTGAAATCAGGGCCAGATTTACCATAAGGCATAGCAGGCATACGCCTACTGTATATGTGGCTTTCTATATATACTACACTTTTCAGTACTCGTAAGAAATACGATCACCTTTTTAAGTTTACATTCTCATAACAGACAAAATCCCAACGCAATATTTAACTTCAATCAGGATCCGTTGTACACAGTGCAATGTTCTCAGTCTCTCAGGTAAAAGATTAAGCACATACTGTGAGCACAGGGTGACACAGCGGTGTGAGAGGGCAGTGTACTGAAGCAGAGATCTCTGCATCAGTGAGGACAACCCAACACAGAAGAGAGCCAAAGAGGAAAGGGACCCTCTGATCAAAGTATTTTGCTGTGTGTCAAACAGTGTTCATTTTTGTCAACAAACATTTTCGGCAACTAAATTGTCCTATTTAAATTGACTAAAATAGTGCTAATCAATTCAGATGACTAAAAATATGACTAAAACTAAACGGGCAAGACCGAATGGGGTTCCCCTCTGACCCCATGCTCTCGACGATGCATATTAGGCCTCTTCCCCACCTCTGAGGAGGACAAATACTTGAATACCTTTTTACAGGAATGCAAATGGCTAGAACCTGGATTAAGGAGTCACCTCCGACCTTCAAACAGTGGATCGGGGGGTATTAATGCCACCCTCCTCTATAAGAAGGTATTATATATGCATACCGGCTGTCCAAATAAATACCATAAAATCTGGGACAGATGGTTGGAAGAGGCCTCCACCTGTATTGATGTGGAATGAATCCTTCATTCAATTTAATTACATCACATTACTAAAGTATGGTACAATTCTCTATCTGTACTCCCCACATAAGCCCTCAACCTGGTTATAGATGGCCCCGTTTAAGTGTAAAGGACATTTTGGTGCTCTCCTCACATTCGTCATTTCTAATATGCAACGTTACATTCAACTCCATATTTCGGTGTTAAGCTGCCCACTAAAATATTAAATTCTGTATGATCATGTCAAGGTTCACTGTGTGTGTGTGTGTGTGTGTGTGTGTGTGTGTGTGTGTGTGTGTGTGTTGTGTGTGTGTGTGTGTGTGTGTGTGTGTGTGTGTGTGTGTGTGTGTGTGTAATATTATATTATATATATATATATATATATATATATATATATATATATATATATATATATTAAAAAAACGCGCGCACACACACACACACACACACTAAAACATTGTTCTTTGATTAAAAAAAAAAAAAAAATGCTAATTTAGTGAAAAGGCTAAAAATACAACTAAAACAGCATTTTAGTTAAAAGACTATGACTAAAACTAAATTGAAATTTGACGTCAAAATTAAAATTGCACAACCACATAAGAAAAATGAGAGGGCATCTACTAAGCTGCTGAAAGAAAAAAACTAAAAAGGCAATCTTTTTTAATAAAAATAACAAACATGCTATACTTATCTGCTCTGTGCAATGGTTTTGCACAGAGCAGCCCCAATCCTCCTTTTCTGGGGTCCCCCACAGAAAGCAGTTTTCCCTGGGGGCACCTATCATAGAATGCGTTAAGGTGAAGAACCTTAAAGCTTTAGAACCACTTTAATATTTCATATTGGTAATATCAGGTAAATATGCGCAATGGCATTACAGCCAATAAAGTTTGCAGTGGTTTGTGTTTTTGTATATTTTGAAGCTCTACTTCGGTTTGTCAAAAAGCAATATTTTTGTCCGTTAATGAAAGTTGGCTTTATTTATAAAGACGTTATATAAATCGCAACAGCATTTTCAAACCTTAACACCATAAATAACACGTTATTCAATTTTTACTCCAGGAGTATATAATGAGTTTGGCAATTCTAGAGAAATGCATTACAATTTAACTAAACCCATTCGATTTTAGTCAACTAAAATGTACAGATTTTAGGAAAAACAAACAATTCAGATGACTAAAATACGACTAAAATGGCATTTTACTTTTAAGGTTATGACTAAAACCAAATTAAAATCTGACGTCAAAATTAACACTGGTGTCAAAAGTGGAATGGTTACAGGCTCCGGTAATGGGAATCCAACAATGTCTACCACAGGGCAGCAGTTTTTGCAATAGATCTGACAAACTGGGTAATCAAGATGGCTTATCAAAGTTAAACAAATAACCTACCACAGCAGACATTGCGAAGCTCTTGAAGAGAAAACCTTTACGACTGTAACGATTTCCCTCAAATATAAGGAAATCTCCATCTGAGGAAACATCTCCTCCCAGGGATCTGCCAAACAAGCAATTACGTATTAATGCTATTACAGATTAACAGTAGATAATCTCCCATTATAAAAAGGTAAGAGTTTCACCTGATCTTCTCTGGATCGAATAGTCTCTGTGGAGGCCTTCGGAACCTCCTCCTCTTCGCAAACCAATCTTTCTGTAAAGCAGGATGAAAAAGTGACAAAGTGCCAGCCCCTCTAAGCAAGCAATAGAAAGTCTAGAACCTCAATTAGCCTTTCATTGCTGCCTCCCTACAGGAAATACCCACACACTTATTTCTACAGCAGCGGGAGAGAAAGCAAAAAACAAAACCCCAAGAAAGAGTCAAACTATCCCAAAAAGGTGCTACAGTGTACTAAAATTGTTTGATGCAGACTCTCTCGAAAGATGAATATAAGCAATAAATGTTAACGAACCACAAATGTCCACCTAACACTAATATTTTTAGTCATGGGTGAACATTTGTCGTGTTTAGCTCTGCTATTTTCTTGGATCTCACTGGGGCTTCAGCAGCAAGATCTCCCAGAGTTATCATAAGGGAGCAGAATCTGAAATCTCAATGCTTTTTCAGCTTTCTCCATGGTGCAAAATGACTCCATGACATCTGCTTATACAAGCTGCACCCAGTGGATGAAGTAGAAAATTGATGCAGAGATTTCACAGCTAGGCTCCAGAAAAAAAACTAGATGTAATAAAATAATTTCTGGGTAGGTTAAATACTAAGAGTTTAAATGTAAACTATTATTTCTATGAATTCACAATATTGCAAGCAAGCACTCCCTAGTGTCCCAGAATAGGCATTTTATTCCAAAATGACTAGTTTTTAGGACATTATCAGTTAAAATTAAATCCTATACAGAGCCATGCCAAACATCTAGAAACAAATATTTCAAAATAAAATACCCAAAGAAAAGAAAAGTATCCACTTATAACATGTAACATATCTTACCAGACTCATACGTGCTTTAATGCGGTCATAGTCAATCCGAGGAATCATTTTCAGAGAAATTGTATTCTGGCTGGGCTCTACGTAATCAACCTGTAAAAACAAGACACAAAGTCCAGTCCCTTAGAGCCATGTCAAATGGGCAATTCTGCGGTTGACAATACATTGCCAGTAGCATAGTCACTAAAGTGAGGTTTGCACTTCCTCTAAATAAATAGCTCCCTTACCGGCCATGAACATTGCCAAATCTGGCTCACAAGTGAGTGATCAGAAAGAATAACATCTTACTAGTCCTACTAGTGTGGAAGTAACTCGGTAGCAAAAGGTAAGTGGTCGGCTAAAAGGAAAAGTTTACCTTTGAAATAAATGCACTTTTTTCAGGTTTAAAAAAAATTTGCATTTAGTATTTTTTTTTCTAAAGGAGCCTGCAGAGCATTGCACCCGCTATCAGCAGATTGTGGATGCAACCTCAGGCTCCTGCAGACTCACGGCATTGCCTTCTGCTCATACTTCGTACAGGTAGGCAGTTGCCTGAGAGCAGGAAGATTAATGGACTTTGAGAGTGCTCTCCAGCAGCCTCGTAGCTCAATGAGAACTACAAGCCATCAGCCGCAATGGCTGATCATACTTGTAGGCATTAATTCACAGGAAAATAAAATGACTGGGTTGTGTGGGCAGGGGTCTGCAGATGCTGAACATTTTATATATTTCACCCTACAAATGAGTGGAACATAGAGCTGCATGATTAATCATCAAGAATCGTTATTGCAACTTTTTCCCCATTGCAATCTTGACAAAAGTGTTTCACGATTCTGTCTATGCAAATAATTCTCTCTGCTCTTCTGAAGCCACAGCCATCAAAAGAAAGAAAGAAAAAAAAAAAAAACAGGCAGTCTGCCAAGTATCACAATATTCTTTAGCAGTGGAACTTAAGTATAAACATTGTAACAATTTGTCAATGGACTAGACTTCGTGTGTAAATGAAGAAAGTTTAACCACTTAAACAATAAACCTTTTTCTGACATTTGTTGGTTTCAAGTAAAAATCTTTATTTTTTTTTTGCTAGAAAATTTTTAGAACCCCCAAACATTATATGTATTTTTTTAATAGAGACCCTAGAGAATAAAATGGTGGTTGTTGCAATATTTTATGTCACACTGTATTTGCGCAGCGGTCTATCAAATGCAATTTTTTTGGAAAAAATTACTTTAATGGATTAGAAAAAATAAATAAATAAACTAACCAGTAAAATTAGCCCAATTTTTTTGTACAATGTGAAAGATTTTACGTCGTGAGAATCGTGATCTTTTTATTCTAAGCAAAAAAAACGTGATTCTCATTTTGGCCAGAATCGTGCAGCTCTAGTGGAACATGTAATATGTTCCAAAGGTGACCTTAGCCATTAAGAAATCCTGTGACTTATGAGTCTTAATCAGGACAGGATCGCTTATGGGACATGGGCATAAAAAGGTGTCCAAAAGCAGGCAATGTTTAGGCATGAAGATCAAAAAGGTGTATAAACACTTGAAGGCGTGGTAAGGGGGGTGGAGTCATCCAAATAGCAGTTCCCCATTTCTGGAGAAATCCACCCACAAGGGAATATAATACTTTGCAGTGCTGACATAATAGACATTTCGACAACTGTTCAGACATTAAGACACTTTTTTTATATTCACCTGGGCAATGTCATCCTTGTAGATGCCTCTTTTTAGCCGGACCCAAGACTTGGGCTTAAGATTTGTAACCTCTTTCACCACTTTTAAGACATCAGTCATTTCCTTGATAGGCACCATCTGCTGGTTCCAGAAGCCCATGCGCAGGTTACCAACTCCTTCAATGGCTTGCTTGACATGAGTTTGCTTGAAGGCCTCAATGTAGATGTAGCCTTTGACATGTTCTGGGGCAACCACAGCTTTTATCTGAAGAGGCTGTTAAACAAAAAAAGACAGCAAAGATGGAATGAGAACAGAATCTGGGCAGTAAACAGATAGATGACATGAAAGCTTAAACCAATAGTACAGAACACTTTCAGAAAAATACAAAAAAAATGAAGGGATAATTCACACTGCCCCTCCGTGAAATCGCTGAGCAACTGGAGCGATTCACCACTCTGGTCGCTCTGCATTTCCGCTACGCTAGGGGACAGTGTGGTGCTTTAATTTCATTGCACTGCTTTTTTTCTTATTTTGTACTAACTTTATTTGAAGTGTACAAAATGTACACTTCATTCACTGCAATGTCGGGCGGCACGATGCCCTGCCTGACACTGCAGTGTGATTTAGGCCGGTGCACTGCGATAAAATGCAGCATGTTTGCGCTGCAGTGGTGCGCTAGGCTATGTTGCAGTGTGAATGGGACACTAAAAGGAGACAATTGTTTCCTGTGTGTCCCTGCCGTAACAGACATTTACAATGTGGGGTGATAAATGGGTGGACACAGAATACCATGATAACAGGAGGTGGGATGTGGATAGCAAAGCCCAAGTTCACACTGGGCCGATTTGGCATGTAAAATCGCTTGCCAAATCGGCGGCTATTGCTGGCAATGGTATCGTCTGAATCGATGCGGCGTACCGATTCCCAAAAGTAGTTCCTCTACTACTTTTGGTGACTTTGGGGGACGATTTGTATAGACATCTGCGCAGGAACCCGTACAGGTGTCTGTCAAATCGCCCCTGAAGTAGGACTGCATTGCCGTTTTAAAATCGTGCGAGTTCAGCTGAACTCTCACGTTTTCTAACCCACAGTCAGTGTGAACCTAGGCTTAAAAGGTGGAAAGCGAATACCAAGATAACAAGAGTTGGGATATAGGGGGCTGGAAAGATGATACAAACATGCATTGAAAAAGAGTCGACTGCTTACTGCATCTGTGAACTGGTATGCAATGTATTTCCTCATCAGGGCAATTGCTGTGGCACGCTCTTCTCCGATCTATAGTGACAAAAAGAAATGCCAATGAATAAAAGCACATGGTCACTTCCTCTGCTCTTTGTTATCTTAACATTGTGATGTGACACTGACCTTACATTTCACTGTCCACAGATTCGGATCTCTACAAAAAGCAAACAAGCGTACGATTGTGAGAAAATACTTGACTATGGATAAAATGTAAAAAAAAAAAAAATCACTAAAGCATTGAAGGGAGACATAAGAAAAAGGGACACCGAGCAGATCTGATGTCTATCTTTGGCAAATATGAGTTTTTTTATTTATTTTTTTAACATATGGATTGGCATTTTGATTTATTTTTGCTGTGGATTGGGGTAATGTGTGGCAAAACGTGCAAGTTACCGCAACACATAAGTGAATCCAGCCTAAGGCTCTGGTAGGTAAACTGTAAATCAGAAGTTTGCAGAAATGGTCCTTACTTGACTCCAGGAAGCAGTTGTTGCTGAGTGATGTCATCTGACAGCTCATCAGACCCTCCGTATATACTAAGGACGACAAAAAAAAAAAAAAAAGTGTTAGAAGTTCAGCAGAGGCAGAGACATAATATAGCCAATAGAAAACAAAAGTATTGTACTTACTGCTCGCCGACAGATGACTTGGCGTATTTCTTCATGTAATATTCCCCCAGCTCCTCCTCTCTCTGGTCTCTGTGAAAATAAAAAAAAGTGATGTCTTATCTGCAGCAGAGAGGGTGAGGGACACCATCATTCAGCACTAAACCTCTAGGCTTACATCACAAACTACTTACCGCCACAAATTCTGTAGGCGCCTGGCCCCCGAGCGATCCTCATCGAGTACAACATTGTCGATATTTGATGCTATGGGAAAAACATAATGTCATATAACCCTACTGAAACTGATCTATTCTTTATCTGAGCATGCGTCTAGCAAGCTGACGGGGGGAGAGGTCAGACAGGCCTAGCTTACATTTCAAATAAACCGTTTAATCTGGTCAGTATCAGATAAAACGACATAAGAAACAATGCCAAGGACATCTAAGTATGGCATGGTTGAATATGCCAGTGGTCTTAAGCAGTCTGCTTTCTGCTCAGTTTTAACTTGGCCACTGTGGAGAACTCGCTATTGCAGTCGTTAAGACCTTTTTCTAGATTGTAAGCTCCAATGAGCAGGGCTCTCTGATTCTTCCTGTATTGAATTGTATTGTAACTGTACTGTCTGCCTCATGTTGTAAAGCGCTGCGCAAACTGTTGGCGCTATATAATAACAATAATGCCAAGCTTTACTACAAACAAAATGTTATCATTGGGGTTACTTTTAAAGAGTTCCAAACCCAAGTGCAAAAACTGAATATAATGTAGCCCATCAGTCCTTATTGTGGTGGCTGCATTAGTTTCCTTTTTAAACTCCTTTCCCTCTTTTTTTTCAACCTTGTGATCCTGCCATAAACACACCTATCCTAGGGTGACTCTGTTTCTATGAAAAAGAAGTGTCATCCTGATCCTAGAACAGTAGTGTTAGGACTACGGGACACCTCCTATCTCCTCCACAACATAAGGTTGGGATTTGATAACATTGTTTTAAAGCTCAGTTCAGTGCACAGAAAGTTACAAGGACACTGGATTTCTTGTAGAGCAACAGGTGTTTTTTTGTATTTGCAAAAAGAGGACTTGAAAAAGAAAATAAAGCTGCCACCACGGGATGATTGGAAGGCTGCAAAAAATTACATTTTTGTTCTTGTGTTTAAATACACTTTAATGTGAACATGTGCCCAGACTATGCACATTATAATATTGACTGTTCATATTCTGAATAATCATTAAAGAGAAAGTAAATCCTAATGGATTTACTTCCTCTTTGTTTGCCTGCAAAGGTAAAGCATAATGGACTACTATGCATCGCATAGTAGTCCATTATGTGTCACATAAGTGTCACATGTGTCACTTATGTGTCACAGCCCTAATTCACATCAGTAGCCAGAGACATTGTGAAACTATTCATCTTCTAAGTTCATGAAAGAAGCAGTAAAATTGTAGTTAAAGTGGATGTAAAACCCAATTTTTTTAAATGTTTTTTTGATGTCATAATGCAGAGAATAAGATTTCCTTTCATTTGAGCCCAGTCTTGCCACACAGATTTACTTGAGGCCTGAGCAATCCTCTTTTATTGTTCAGTTAGACAAATCTTGACAAAGTCTTGAAAACTTTGTCAAAAACGCCCCCTTGCTGTGAGTGACAGGTGATTTACATATCTCATGCACTAGCCTGAGACAGGTTATCATCAGATCACTGGATGTTCTACTCTGCCCAGCTCTGACTACATACATGTCCCCTAAATCACTTGTCTGTCTATAGTCTGCTGACTGTTCACTGCATCCCATGATGAGAAACATCCAGTCAAAACACAGTAAAGCTGGGAGAGCTGGAGGGGAGGGGGATGTGAATTGTGAACTTTTTACACAGGATGTGCCTGTCTCAGGCTAGTGCATGAGATATGTAAATCACCTGTCGCTCACAGCAAGGAGGCTTTTTTGACACAGTTTTCAAGACTTTGTCAAGATTTCTCTAACTGAACAATAAAAGAGGATTTCTCAGGCCTCGAGTAAATCTGTGTGGCAAATGAAAGGAAATCTTATTCTCTACATGACATCAAAAAAAAAAATGTTTTTTGTGTTTACATCCACGTTAAGATTTCCGAATACTTTCATATTGTACCAGGGATTTTGCAGGCTGTTCTTTAATGTAAACACACTGCAGATGTTTCTAAGCTGACAAAAACGGACTTTAGATTCTTTGTTGTTATCTCCGAGGATCTTATTAGATCCAATTAGAATGAATTATTTCACATTACAAGCAGCTAGAGGGGTCAATGATAGCTTGTTTTAATGGCTCTTATGGCTTGTTAGGAATATCTAAATCTAATATCCATAGTGTGGGCACACTTGCACTTTAACTACATAATGCAATAAATGGTTGGGTTTCCCTCCTCCCTCTAAACCTGTATTTATCCAGCACAATTTGGGGCAATGAGGCACCTCGTGAAGCAGGCTACATAACTAAATATAAAAAAGGGACTGCTCTATACCCTTAGGAGCTATTCTATTTCTTTTTCCGGAAAACAGTCTGTTGCCAAAGGGGAAGACTGTTCCCTTCTCCTCTAACAGCAGAGAACATGCTCATCTGCCAGAGATATGTAGTAGAACATAGAAGATCATGTCTGGCAAGTGCATGGCAGTTTGGATCACAAAAGAAAAATACACAGAAGTGAACCCAAAAATGCAGTATTTTTTATTTATATTTAAACCTTTATATGGTCTGCAATCAATGTGTGTGATGCCAGAATTCTACCTTGCACTTTGACTTTAAAAAAATAAATAAAAAATTGGCCAAATGATCACATTGTTTAGGATTTATTAAGCAAAAAAAGGCCAACAATGCATCAAAACCCACTCTAGGAGTTTTCTCTCTTAAGCCCTTCCCTTGTGATCTCAGATCAAAAAAAAAAATGATTACTGCTTGGTGCATTTATATTATAGCAGGACTCTAAAACTTAGCAGCTATCCAGGTTCTCATCAAGAGAATCAATACTGTATATGCCGACCCAGAAAGGGCAGCTCACTTACGGCAGATGGCACATAATCCAGGTTTTGAAAGGAATGAGCAACCATCTACACAACCTATATTAATCTATAGGTAAAAAAAGAGAACTTCTTGAACCTAACAATTATATTTCACCTAAGACGGGTTGGTGCACATAGCATGATAACTTACCTTCTATCTCTTCTGTGTGTGCGATGGTGAAGCCAAGACAATGGCGCAAAACATAGCGGCAAAAATCAACCACGAGGCGTAGATGAGGGACCGGAAATGGGGAAAGGGAGAAATTATAATATATGGTACAAAAAGCAGCATGAATCAAGGAGCCAGGTAGACTGAATGTGGAAAAAATGGAACAAGTGGGTAAACAATAGAGCGGTGCTGGGGTGTATGGGGGGGGGGGGGGATAGGAAAAATGAAGGGCTCACACTGATCTCTGTGATATGAAAGACAAGGGAGTTGATAACATAAGGGAGACAGCCAATAGGGTTGTTTGACAAAGTCCACTTATAATTTTTAAAGACTGTACTAAGGCAAGTAGACATACAGTATTAAAGCGGTTCTGCACACACTTTATTTAGTAAATCTCTTTGCCTTCCAAATCAGGCAAAGAGTACTAAATGGCCGTTATTTTTTTTTTTACTTACCTTGTAATTGCTGCCGGTCTTTCCTCTGTCTCTTCGGGGGTGGGCAGGGTCCCTGCGGGCATCCTCGTCATGCCGCACTGTCTCCTGGGATGTGGTGTCATCCATCCCAGGAGTCAGTGTGGACCTCTGGCCGAAATCTCGCAAAATTTACGGGCCTCCTGCCGAAATCTCGCGAGATTTCGGCGAACGCGAGGCATGCAGGTTCCCATAATGAAAGGGAACAAGGAAGTGAATGTTTGTGGGTTTGAAATGCCCACAAGCAAAATTACATTGCTGCTGGTTTAATTTTAAAAGTGCAGAATTTTTTGAAAAACGAACACGGATAACGGACGGACACCAAAAATGTGAGTTAATTGTAAGACTAAAAATTATTTTAACATGACAAGAAAAAAATAAAAATAAATAAATAGTGTGTGCAGAACCGCTTTAAGTATTCTGGTATTATAATGCATCCGTAAGATACTATGGCAGAGCTTTGTGGGTTTTGGTAACTGCATTTCAACCTGCAGAGACCTATAAGCATTAGAAAGAGTATCTACTACATAGATGTGTCCCAAAAAGACAGTAATGCCATCTAAACTAGAACTCCCATTTCAAGTGGACTTATCTTAAAGCAACATCCAACACCTCTGACAATCCTACTGTATTTTACACTCATTAATGGAAGAAATTTGTGAAAGACTTGCCTTTCCTGAAGAAATCAGTGCTCCAAGATCCTCTAGCAGTCAGTCATGTGAATAATGTCTTATGATCGCTACTAAAGGGTAGACATGTGCACAACAAAAAAATTTGTTTTTTTTTTTTTTCGTTTTTTTTTTCGTTTCCGTTAATTCGTAACGATTCGTACATTCGTAAGTCGTCGGTGTTCGGATTCGTAACGATTCGTACATTCGTAAGACTTATTTTTTCGTTGATTCGTTTTTTCGTTAGTTTAATTTTCGGACGCATTCGTATTTATTCGTACATTCGTAACATTCGTAGATTCGTAATCAGAGCAGAATTCACAATTTTATGTAATGTGTATGCTATTATTACATTTTAATAATTTACGAATCGAAAAAAAAAAGTTACGAATGTACGAATTTTTTTGTTCAATCCATTCGAAGCACGTTTAGCAGCACCATTGTATGGGACACGGAAAATTACCAATTCAACAAAAAAAAAAAAAATTACGAATGTACAAATTTTTTCGTTCGTTTTCGTTTTTCGGATTTTCTTCATTAGTACATTCGTTGTTTCTAATTTTTTTTTTTTTTTCGGATTTTCGTTGTTTTTTTCGGATTCGTACGATTCGTTATTCGGATTCGTACCATTCGTTCATTCGTACGAAAACGAACGAACGAAAATAACGAATAAAAAAAAAAAACGAATTGCACATGTCTACTAAAGGGAAGGATGAATGCTGATGCACAGCCACTGACTGGCTAGCTCTGCCTGAACCTCGGGTGCCCTAAAGCAATTAGGCAGACCACGTGACTAATTCAGCAAAGATCACATGACCAGCCACTTGAGGGACCCTGCAACCGCAGTTTCTGCAGGAACGTTTGGCACTGCACAACAGCTTTTAACCATTTACAGGTCAGGTGGTACTCTAAATTTGATAATTTTTTATCTTAAAATTTGCAATATGGTAAAGGATTAAATCATCAAGTTTTTATTGCTTTGTGTTCCCAGTTGGGATATTCCCCCTATAGTCTGACTTAGTAACCGCGGTCACTAGGAATTAAAAGTGAGAAACTCCATTGTTGACAGTTTCCAGCAGAACAGATAGAAAGAGAAAATCTTCCAAAAAAAAAAATAAAAAAAGAGTCCATGTGTCCTGCTGGCAAATGGCAAAAGTGGGAGATTTTATCTGACTTCACTGAGTCGTGAAGCGGAAACATGAACAAGAAAAACCTGATAGAGGTTCTAACCCTTCCTTACTTTACCAAACAAAAAGTTGTGACTGGAGTAAGATTGTCAGAACGGTGAGTGGGGACTGCAATTTGAGGACAGGTAAGTTTGAAGGGGTTTGATGCTCAGCATCTTACAATGCCTGCAGATACAGGGAACACACAAAAATCATTGCACAACACAGATCCGTTTACTGCAGTTCACGTGTTAGGTCAGAGCTCTCTTTTTACACCATTACAATTAACCAAAACTAACTTGTCAAAAGAGCAAAAAAACTAAAAAAAAAAAAAAATGACACTTAATATACGTACGTTTCCCAGACACCGATCAGTTGTGTATCACAGGGGCCGTTGAACTTTTCACCTGAGCCATTATCTTACACTGTGTCCCACCCATTCACATTGTTACAGCACTGCTTTATACACTGAATAATCATACTGAGCTTAGACCAGAATCTTGCTCACAAAATCATGTACCTTCCCGAATTCTGAAGATTCCTCATCTTTCCTGCATCTCCAATCCAAAACTGCCCTTAAAGAGAGCCAATAACCAAAATGGCCCTAAAAGCTAAAGAAGAGAACAAACTTGTCTCCTTCTACTCACTCTTTACCAAACTTAAAAAAAAAAAAAAAAAAATTTGGATGGATTTTAACATATAATATTTCCCACCTCCTTCCAGTGGCAAATAATAGACTATGCAAATACTCCCATTAGGCCTCACTCACTGTACAGAAATCCTAATCTCTCGTGTGTATAATGCTGCTGAGAACCACTAGTGGTACATTACAAACAAGTATATATATATAAAAAAAAAAATGCAATCATATTGCATTAGCAATGCAATACCTTAAAAGTTAAAAAAAAAAAAAAAAAAAAAAGAAGAAGAAAACCCTCGACAGACTTCTAGCAATGTGAAAGATTGCAGGCTGTGGTACCGATGTGAAATGACTTGGGGACATGCACAGGAAACTATTCAAAGGTGACCACCCACAACCCCACATTTTCCACTTGGAGCAATACTACATCTCTGCAAAAGACACATACAGTGTATGGTAGAGAGCTATGAACCATCAACATGATGCAATAAACGGATAAACCACGAAAATATGATACAAACTGTGTATCCTATGTATGGGCTGCATCAGGTTTGAAAAGGGAATTCCTTTTCGCAAACAATAGTTATGAATTAAATAAAACAGGATATGAAATCAACACAACAACTAAAGCATCACACACAAGAAGAAGGATTCATTACCAGACACTAAAAGGAAAGCATGCAGCAGATTAAAGAGATAAACCAAGTCAATGTCTAGCATAACGGATGTCAAACAACTTCAATATTGCAATTCATGAGCCCCACATACAAACTACAAAGAAAGTGTTGTCACAGATAAGGTGTACCTAAAATGTAGGCTCAGATATTTACATACAATATACAAGCCCAAACAGGCATCAGTAGCTTCCAGTGCCGATAAGACAAGGACATGTTATCCAAACCTCACAATTAGATAATTACAAGAATAAACAAAACATAGAATTTAGGAGCCCATCAAACTTTTTGCTGACTTTTCCTGATCATGCCAATAAACATGCCTGCTACTCTCAATATAGTCCTGGGTGGACCTTAAAGGATACGTTCACCATTGGGAACAGGTTACGTGTTCCCACTGTTGCAACATCTCCCTGATGAGCTGCCTGTAGTGACAGCGAGTTAGGGATCTTCTGCCCGATCTCTCTGTTACAATTTTAAAAGAAACATGGCCATGCGGGGCCCCAGCCGCGTCATTCAGTCACAGAGTTCTCTGAATGGTGGTGGGGGGGACTATAATTACCGACAGCCTTTGTAGTTCTCACTGAACTACCAGGGCGTTGTTGATCGTTCTAGGTAGTGCATTGATGCTTCCTGTCAGTGTGTAACTGCTTGCCCATATCAGGTACGGGCAGACAGCTTACACAGATAGTCTGCAAGAGTCCTGCATTGCACCCACAATCTGCCGGTGCATTGCTTTGCAGGCTCCTAGTAAAAAAAAAAAAATGCACATTTTTTTTATCTGCAAAAAGATATGCATTTATTTTATTTTGATCTTAAAACTTGGAGCCTGAATTCTGCATCGATTTGTCCACCTCTGCCTAGGACCAGGTAGTGAACAAAGCATCCAATGTAAGAATTAGAGCATCATAATCCTGTCACCAGACAACACATCATTTAATGCCTAAAACTAGACATTGAGACACACCATAAGTGGACTACAAGACATACAGTAGTACAAAGAGTCTATGAAAGTACAAAGGTGCACAAATTCCAGGGTTTGTAGCCACTGAAGAGCATCCAGTTTTTAAGACTAGACTGGACACAGAATGAGATTCTAAAAAACACAAAGGTAACAGAACACGAGAGGGCAGCACACACACAGTAGCCAAGTATCGGAGACGTTTTTTTCCTATACAAACAATATCCCCTCAGCCTTCCAGCACCTATCAGACCTAAGGCACCCAAAGTCTAAATAAAACACCACAACAAGATATGACACAGACACAAATTCCTTATTATATCAATAGTTTCTTGCTGTGCTCATGTGTCAAGTGTGGAAAACTTAGTCTAAGGATACAAGAAGAACTTTGCAAACCAAAAGAAAGCATGCAAGCCAGAAGGACCCAGATCAAACCATAAGACTACCTTTCTCCAGAATGTCTTCTGCTCCGTCCTCCCACTGATCTTCATCTTCATACTCATCGTCCACATCTGTGGGGAGACAAGACAGCTGATTAATGCTTGTGAGAAACAAAAAAATTCCAGCACACCACAAAGAGGTAGAATGTCATTTAACACAAACATTAAAGGAAACTAAAAAAAAATAAAAAAACAGTGTTTAGTCTGCAGATGGAGGTCAAAGGCTCTTACCGGCTTCATCTAAAATAAATCCTCCATGTCTGGGTTTTTTCCTAGGACGATCATCATCATCCTCTTCTTCTTCTTCATCATATTCCTCCTCATCTTCCTCCTCCACCTCATCCTCCTCCACCTCTTCAGCCTTCTAGGCTAGGGAGGTGGAAGGGTACAGTGCATGCGGAAAGTATCCACAGCGCTTCACTTTTTCCACATTTTGTTATGTTACAGCCTTATTCCAAAATGGATTCAATTCATTATTTTCCTCAAAATTTTACAGACAATGCCCCATAATGACAATGTGAAAGAAATTAGTTTGAAATCTTTGCAAATTCATTAAAAATAAAAAACGAAAAGAAACCCATGTACCCATCAGTATTCACAGCCTTTGCTCAATACTTTGTTGAAGCACCTTTGGCACCAATTACAGCCTCAAGTCTTCTTGAGTATGATGCTAAAAGCCTGGCACACCTATTTTTGGGCAGTTTCTCCCATTTTTCTTTGCAGGACCTCTCAAGCTCCACCAGGCTGGATAGGGAGCGTCGGTGCACAGCCATTTTCAGATCTCTCCAGAGATGTTCAAATCAGGTTCAAGTCTGGGCCACTCAAGAACATTCACAGAGTTGTCCCGTAGCCGCTCCTTTGTTACCTTGGCTGTGTGCTCGGGGTCATTGTCCTGTTGGAAGATGAACCTTCACCCCAGTCTGAGGTCCAGAGAGCTCTGGAGCAGGTTTTCATCAAGGATGTCTCTGTACATTGCTGCATTCATTTTTCCCTCAATCCTGATTAGTCTCCCAGTTCCTGCCACTGAAAAACATCCCCCCAACATGATGCTGCCACCACCATGCTTTACTGTAGGGATAGTATTGGCCAGATGAGCGGTGCCTGGTTTCCTCCAAGACATGGCGCTTGCCATTCAGGCCAAAGAGTTCAATCTTTGTTTAATCAGACCAGAGAATTTTGTTTCTCATGATCTGAGAATCCGTCAGGTGTCTTTTACCAAACTCCAGGCGGGCCGTCATGTGCCTTTTACTGAGAAGTGGCTTCCGTCTGGCCACTCTACCATACAGGCCTGATTGGGGGAGTGCTGCAGAGATGGTTGTTCTTCTGGAAGGTTCTCCTCTCTCCACAGAGAAATGCTGGAGCTCTGTCAGAGTGACCATCGGGTTCTTGGTCACCTCCCTGACTAAGGCCCTTCTCGCCCAATCGCTAAGTTTTGCCAGGCGGTCCGCTCTGGGAAGAATCCTGGTAGTTTGAAACTTCTATTTACAGATGGAGGCCACTGTGCTCATTGGTACCTTCAATGCTGCAGAAATGTTTCTGTACCCTTCCCCCAGATCTGTGCTTTGATACAATCCTGTCTCGGGAGGTTTCAGACAATTCCTTGGACTTCATGGCTTGGTTTGTGCTCTGACATGCACTGTTAACAGTGGGACATTATATAGACAGGTGTGTGTCTTTCCAAGTCACGTCAAATCAACTGAATTTACCACAGGTGGACTCCAATCAAGTTGTAGAAACATCTCAAGGATGATCAGTGGAAACAGGAGGCACCTGAGCTCAATTTTGAGTGTCACGGCAAAGGCTGGGACTACTTTTGTACATGGGATTTGTTTTATTTTTAATAAATTTGCAAAGATTTCAAACAAACTTCTTTCACATTATCATTATGGGGTATTGTTTGTAGAATTTAGGAGTAATGAATTTATTCCATTTTGGAAAAAAGGCTGTAACATACCAAAATGTGGAAAAAGCGCTGTGAATACTTCCAGATGCACTGTATATGACACTTTAAGCAATAAAAAAATAAATAAAAAAAAAAAAAAAAAAAAGGCTCAAAACATGAACGGACAACCAGTTAGGCTAGGTTCAAACTGTAGCTCACACTTTAAAATGTGGAAACCAGTGTAGGCTAGCAAACTGTAGCGTGTGGTGCAGCTAAGGCCGGTGGCTGATAAGGCAGTACAGCTTGTACGGGGGGGGGGGGGGGAAAACGGGGGGGGCCTGGGGGCACACTGCAGCCTGTTTAGTTGAATGGACTGCTGTACCTGCTTTTCCCACCCCCCCCCCCCCCTTTTTTTTTTTAAACATGGCTGCATGATACTTTGGCACCATATGGTTTCATGTACCCGAAAACACACAGCATTCTCCTACGCATGGAGGTGCCATTAGGAATTAATGGCACCCCCAAACTACTGCTTAACAGCGCGTTTTGGCTGCAGGAACAGGAATGCAGACGATTTACACGCATTCCTGCACCATCAATAGTGTGAACCTCACCTAAGCCATCAGCTGTACAGAAAGTTACAAACATTAAACTTGGCCAGTCAGCAGCAGGAAGGCTGTCAGACATTGCAGTGTATTTTCTTTAATACAAAGATAAGAGGTGCCGTATCTCAGTTGAGAGGAATGAAGCAATTTGCTGCAAAGAGGAAACTAATTGCACAACGCTACATGAAAAGTTGTGTGAATTTATGCTACCACTTTTAGAACTAGAAATATAAAAAGTTATATATACCAAATAATAAATGCAGTAACAGACAGCCACTCACCTCATTATCCTCTACTTCAGCCTCACTACTCCTCTCACTCTCCTCCTCTGAGAAATTGCTGTCCTCGCTGTCAGACATTTTCTTCCACTAAATACTGAAACAAGAACAACAAAACTGCATAAACATTATAGGCAGGTGAATCTACACTGGATTTTTTCTGTTTACATGCAGCTAAAATTTGGCTGTGAGCAGTACAAAAAAAATACTGGAAGCTAAAGATGTTTTCTAAAAATAATTAAATTAACCTGGAAGGTTTTACCCCTTTCAGAACCAGGGCATTTTTGCTATTCAGCACCGCACTACTTTAACTGGCAATTGCACGGTCATGCAACACTGTACACATCTGTTATATATATTTTTTTCCTCACACAAATAGAGCTTCCTTTTGGTGGCATCTGATCACTACTGTTTTTTTTTTTATATAAACAAAAAATAAAGAAAAACAGAAAAAAAATAAAAAACCCCATCCAAAAACGATATTTTCTACTTTGTTATAAAATTTTGTATTTATTTTCTTAACCGCTTAAGGACCGCCTCACGCCGATATACGTCGGCAGAATGGCACGGCTGGGCACAACCACGTACCTGTACGTGGCCCTTTAAGCTGGCGGCGCGCTCGCGACCCGGTCCTGAGCTCCGTGACCGCGGGACAAGCGGACCTGATCGCCGCTGGTGTCCCGCGATCGGGTCACAGAGCTGAAGAACGGGGAGAGGTCTGTGTAAACAAACCTCTCCCCGCACTTCCTACACTGCCTGTCACGATCGGCTGTTCCCTGTCATCGGGAAAGCTGATTAGTGACGTCAGACGCCAAGCCACGACCCCTACTGTATAAAAAAAAAAAAAAAAAACACACACACACAGACTTAACCCCTCCCCGCCCCCTAGTGGTTAACTCCTTTACTGCCAGTGTCATTTACACAGGAATCAGTGCATTTAAATAGCACAGATTTCTGTACAAATGACAATGGTCCCAAAAATGTGTCAAAAATGTCTGATGTGTCCGCCATAATGTCGCAGTCACAATAAAAATCGCTGATCGCCGCCATTACTAGTAAAAAAAAAAAAAAAAATATTAATAAAAATGCTATAAAACTATCCCCAATTTTGTAAACGCTATAACTTTTGCGCAAACCAATCAATCGCTAATTGCGATTTTTTTTTTTTACCAAAAATGTGTAGAAGAATACGTATCGGCCTAAACTCAGGGGAAAAAAAATTTAATATATTTTTTGGGGATATTTATTAAAGCAAAAAGTAAAAAATATTGCATTTTTTTCAAAATTGTCGCTCTATTTTTGTTTATAGCGCAAAAAATAAAAACCGCAGGGGTGATCAAATACCACTAAAAGAAAGCTCTATCTGTGGGGGAAAAAAAAGACGCCAATTTTGTTTGGGAGCCATGTAGCACGACCGCGCAATTGTCAGTTAAAGTGACGGAATGCCGAAAATCGCAAAAAGGGGCCTGGTCCTTTGGCTGCAAATTGGTCCGGAGCTTAAGTGGTTAAAAGAAAACAAAAACAAAATGCAATACATTGCAGCTTACAGTCCTTAGATGTGCTAATGCTCTAATAGACCCCTGATGTCCCTTTAACCACTTCAGCCCCGGAAGGTTTTACACCCTTAATGACCACACCATTTTTGCGATACGGCACTGCGTTACTTTAACTGACAATTGCGCAGTCATGCGATGCTGTACCCAAATAAAATTGACTTCCTTTTTTTCCCCACAAATAGAGCTTTCTCTTGGTGGTATTGCCATAGGATGCATTAAGGTGAAAAAACAACCCTTTAATTCATAGAATGCAATAAAGTGGCTGTAAAGCCACTTGTTTATGAAAATACTGTCCCCTGTGTTTAATAACGATGTGTGCCCCAGTGTATGCGTGCCATAAAATATATGACGATTTCTACCTTATTTCACAGCGCCTCTTGGCACTTATGTGACTGCTCGGCTCTTTTCTCTCCCGGGTATACAACTACAGCGGGAGGGGCAGAGAACTCCCACTCACGTCAGCTGGGGAGGAGAGGAGGAGAGAGCTGAGCAATCACGTGAGCGCTGGGAGGCGCTGCAAAATAAGGCAGAAATCGTCATTTTTTTTTTTTTTTTTTTTATAAAACACATGCAGTGGGGCACATGTCATTATTAACCACTTCCATACCGGACCTATTCTGACATTTCTCTCCTTCATGTAAAAATCATATTTTTTTTTTGCTAGAAAATTACTCAGAACCCCCAAACATTATATATGTTTTTTTTAGCAGACACCCTAGGGAATAAAATGGCGGTCATTGCAACTTTTTATCTCACACCGTATTTGCGCAATCATTTTTCAAACGCCTTTTTTTTTTGGAAAGTTAGCCCAATTTTTTTATATAATGTGAAAGATGATGTTACGCCAAGTAAATAGATACCCAACATGTCATGCTTTAAAATTGCACACAATCATGGAATGGCGCCAAACTTTGGTACTTAAAATTTTAATTTGCAGCCGGCAAGAGAAATGGACGCTTAGTGCTGAGCTCTGCTGTGAGGGAGACGAACCGGAACGATTAGGGACCGCTGGAGCCGGTATTTTTGTACAAAAACTTCCCCACATTAGTCCGGTAGTGACCCACAACAATGTCCCGTAAGAGAACTGGGGACCACAAGCCCCAAAAGCTCACCACACTCCTGTACCCTCCTGAAGCGCTGGTCAGTCAGAATCAAAATGGAGCTGAAGGCATAGCAGCGCCTCAGACTAAACATACAGAAATCCCTAATAACATTTCTGGTGACTCACCAAACAGAGAGATGTCTAGCTCCCATGACAATGACACAGAGGGGGATCCCTTAATGAACAGCCCAGCTAAGGCAAAAATGAGAATGGATGCTCTAGCACAGCGGCCACCTCACTCAGAAATTGAGCCCCAGGCTTTTATTCCACTACAATCTAACCAGGCCTTACATTCCTCAATGGCATCCTTCCCAACCTGCAGTCAGCCTGTTATTGACACTACACTGAAAGAGATGTTAATATCACTGCATTCCTCTCTTGTGACTGATTTATCCACTCTATTTACTAAACTCACTACAGATGTCAGTCTAATAGATAACAGAGTATCCACTATTGAGAAAGGTATGATGGAATGCTCCTCCACAGTCAATGACATCATTGATTCTATTGATGAGGTAAAAGATGAACAAGAGTGGATAAGGGGCAAATTAGCAAATTTGGAAGACCGCTCTAGACGAAACAATGTCAAGTTAAGGGGGGTCCCCGAAAATATAACAACTCCAGAATTACCCAAATACGCCAAAGAACTTATACGCACTATTCTACCTGAAGTTACGCCACGTGACATTATAATTGACAGAATACACAGAATTGCAAAACCTTCACACCTGGCTGCATCAGTGCCTAGAGATATACTTATGAGGGTCCATTTTTTCCATATTAAAGAAAAAATGATGTCAGAAGCCAGATTGAAAGGCCCTCTACCACGTCCGTTTGAGGGTGTTCAAATATTTCCTGATTTATCAAGATATACGCTTCAACTACGTAGAGATTTGAACCCCATAACTAAAGGAATGCAAAACCATAAGATTCTATACAAATGGCGCTACCCGGCCACACTAATTGTCTCCAAAAACGGATCCACTCATATAATAAATGACCTACACAAGGGTTTGAAACTTTTGAAAGAATGGGGAATAATCCCGGAATACCACAAAGATGAAACTTCGCTTCTTCCAAAACGTCCTTCAACATATCACTACAATCAAAGATCCCGGAATCATCAACCTATGGAAGTATCTGGCTCCTGAGCGGTCCGCTAAATACGTTTATAGCGTCCCCTCCAGGAATTTTGTTTGATCTCACTTGCCTTTGGTATTAACTGTTCCACACTGCAGCAGTAAAAGCTGACTCTTTGCTTTTTTTTTTTGTGCTTGACACAAATCTGCCGCATCCTGTTTTCATATCTTTTGCTATATTTTTAAATAGCTGTTATATATAATTGTAATTTCATTCCAGGTTTTATAGAAATACATCTAGTTACGGAACCCAGGTATCCTGATAAGCCGAAAGGAACTGAATTTACTGTATACACCAAGAAATATCTGCAAACTGTAAGTGTTATAGTCTCCCACGATCCATCACTTAGCCACAACAGGAAATATGCCATTCACGATAGTATCCTTGAACGCCAAGGGTCTCAACCACCCAGCAAAGAGACAATCTTTGTGGCATACTGCTGAAAAGCTTGATAGTGATATCTTATGTGTCCAAGAGACACACTTGACCCCACTTTCAGCCACTTTATGTCGCAGGAACAAATTTCCCCATATTTTCTATTCTAATTTCTCTTCCAAGAAGAGAGGAGTGCTTGTAGCGATCAAGAAAGACACTGACTTCCACCTCATAAAAGAAATAGGTGACCCCAATGGTCGTTTTCTTATTTTAATCTGTATGATTAATGGAACTAAATATACCTTACTCAACTTGTATGCTCCCAATTCTAGACAGGCAAATTTTGTCAAAAAGACTTTGACCAAAATTAAAGAGTTACAACAAGGATATCTCCTTGTATGCGGAGACTTTAATATGGTTGCAGATATTTATATGGACACTACTTCAGCGGATAAGAGAAGACCCTCTCCCCTGGGGCAAATCCTGACATCGTCTGATCTTTACGATGTCTGGAGATGCCACCATGGATCAGAGAGGGATTATACTTATTTCTCCCCGCAACACAAGTCGTATTCCAGAATTGACATGTTTGTTGTTGATAAATTGTTATTACAAAAGGTGACTACCTCTGTTATCCACACCATGACATGGTCAGACCACAACCCAATTTCGATAATTATTGATGATAAGTCTCCTCAACGGAACTCTTTTCTCTGGAGAGCCAATAATTTCATATTACAACATGCTACATACTCCAAAGAAATTGCCACTCATTTGAAAGAATATTTTGAATTAAACGCTGATTCAGTGGGGGATCCTGCCGTGGTGTGGAACGCGCATAAAGCGGTAATGAGAGGTGTTCTTATAAAACTGGGCTCCATTCACAAAAAAAAAAAAAAAGAACACAACAAATAGACTCCCTTACTTCCCAAATTGCTCATTTGGAGGCAGACCATAAGTCATCTGCATGTCCCACTACACTAGCACAATTAATGTCGCTTAGACAGGAACTCAGGCTGCTTCTTCTCCATACATACGAACATATGCAACGCAAATTCAAAGCCATCTCTTATTCCACATCCAATAAGGCAGGAAAAAGATTAGCACAACGTATCAAAGGGGCTAGAGTTAAATCTAAAATTCCCTTCTTATTCCACCCACACTCGAAAGTGAAGCTATCTAATCCACAAGACATTGCGAATGCTTTTAGCGATTACTATAGTGACCTATATAATCTCAAGAATGACCCTACAACCCACCAACCATCCCCAGAGGAAATTGATGACTTTCTCCATAAGATAAATTTACCGACTCTGACAGAAACACAATTGTCTTATTTAAATGCTCCTTTTTCAGCACCAGAACTTCTAGCTACCATCTCATCACTGCCTTGTAACAAAACACCAGGCCCGGATGGCCTTACAGGGGAATACTTCAAACAATTCTCTACCTATTTGATTCCACACTTGCTGAAATTTCTTAACCAAGCTGCATATTCTTCCAAATTCCCTGTAGAATCGCTAAACGCATTAATTATCACTCTCCCAAAACCTGAAAAAGACCTGACTGCCCCACAAAACTTCCGGCCAATCTCCTTACTTAACCTTGATTTAAAAATATACGCCAAAACTATTGCTAGACGCTTAATGAAGATTATGCCAGACCTGATTCACAAAGACCAAACAGGATTTATTAAAGGGAGGCAAGCATCCGACGCAACGCGTCGCATGATTGACTTAATCCATTGTGTAAATTCCAGTGGAACACCTTCTCTGCTTCTTTCTTTAGATGCAGAGAAGGCATTTGATCGGGTGCACTGGACCTATCTACAGAAAGTTCTCATGAAATTTGGGTTTAAAGACAATATTTATAATGCTATCATGGCACTATATACTTGCCCAGCTGCTCAAGTTTTTTCGGCTAATATGATATCTCATCCATTCCAAATTTCGAACGGTACCCGTCAGGGTTGCCCATTGTCGCCCTTAATTTTTGATCTAACTATAGAACCTTTAGCTGAGCACATACGCACGAACTCGAACATCTCAGGCATAACTGTTGGCAACACTACTCATAAGATTAGTCTTTTTGCTGATGATGTGATTTTAATATTATCAAATCCTACCTCCTCCTTAGCAGCAGCCCGAGACGTTTTAGATTGGTTTGGACGAATATCATTTTACAAACTAAATGTCACCAAATCACAAATACTAGATCTCAAATTGAATTCCACCACTAAATTACTATTACAAGCCCAATACCCCTTCACATGGTCTGAACACAGCATTTCTTACCTAGGTATTCAACTCACTAGAACCACTAAACTCCTCTTTTCATCAAACTTCAAGCCTCTCTTAGATAAATTACGTACTGAATCTCAGAAATTAGCTAAAATGGAACTGTCATGGTCTGGCAGATTAGCGGCGTTCAAGATGATGCATTTACCTCAAATTTTATACCTGTTTAGGACCATTCCTATTCCTATTCCTAAATATTACTTTAAGTCACTTCAAACGATACTCAACCGATGTATTTGGCACGGTACAAAACCTAGATGCGCTCATTCTATACTTAGGATACACAAATTAGCGGGAGGATCAGGTTCAATAGATTTTACAGATTATCACACTGCAGCGATCATAGCTCAAGCAACTGAGTGGTTTCAGCAAGATCCGAATAAAAACTGGTGCAATATAGAACTTTCCTTACTATTTCGTCCTAGTTTAAAAAATTGGTTGTTGAGCACTCCATTAGACGCTAAAATACCAAAAGCGATTCCCCCTACCATGATAGCCACGGTCAGAGCATGGAAAATTCTAACCCAAACTATCCATCAAGAACCCACTACTACACAGATACCGATACCTATAGAAGTCTTAAACCACATCTCACCTGAATTATCTACATCCCATTGGTCTAACCGAAAAATCTCATTCATAAATCAACTATTTCATGACTCAAACCCAAAATCCTTTTCAACCCTCCAAAATGAATTTCACTTGCCTGAATCAGACTTTATTGCATATTCCAAACTTCTGAAATGCCTTAACAAAATCAAACCTCTCTTATATACAGTTTCTTCAGTAATATGGAAATACCTGCACTTTGAATTTCCTAAACAGAAGGGTATTTCACTTGTATACAACACCCTGAACCAAAAGCGTGTATTTACTAAATCCACACCACATACACACTGGGAAAATGATCTAGCAACGACTTATACAGAATCACAATGGGAACAAGCTTCACGAAGTGTATACAAATCCACGAAAAGCTCTGCGTTGTGGGAACTCACACAAAAATTGTCCCTTAGATGGTATTTGACGCCTTCTCGCTTGGCAACATTCTATCCCACATTATCTAATAAGTGCTGGAGATGTAATTCCAACATAGGAAGCATATTCCACATATTTTGGGAATGTACCCTCATACAGGAATACTGGAAAACCGTTTTTCTTCTCTTAAAAGATATATCCCAGATAGATATACCAATGTCTCCGGGTCTAGCTATCCTGAATTTATCCATTGAAGACATACCCTTTTCATTTCGTCATGTGACGACACATCCTATTGGCAGCTAGGTTAACTATAACCAGATTATGGAAGTCAGATACAACTCCCTCTATCACTCACCTCTTAGATACCGTAAACCTACATTATAGTTATGAATTAATGATGGCATCCAGTGAGGGTAAATTACCCAAGGAAAAAACCAAGTGGGCATCATGGGAACAATGGTCGACTATTACTAACTTTTTGTAACACTCATATCTAACAGATTGATATACACTTTTGCCTCTGGGTTCTAGAGTATGGACACAGGTTCCTGGATAAGTTCTATTATTGTGGCAACGTTCTCCTCTTAGACACAGTGTAGTCCCCATGGGGGTGTCTAGAGGACATATACTTCTATTTGATCTTATGTTACTATATTGATCTTATATTTCTATATTGAATGTATTGCGTTTTGTAGCATTTTAATAACAGTAATTCTTGTTCTGTAACACTTCATTGATAATTGAGTTGACATTATTTAAGTGCTATTCTGAGTTAATTTATTTTAACGGCATACAATGTGTAATTTGCATCTTTACTGTATGTTATGAAATTCAATAAAAACTGATTGAAAAACAAAAAACAAAAAAAAAAAAAAAAAAAATTTTTAATTTGTTTACAAAAAAAAAAAAACCTTAGTTAGACTTACCGGTGACGGTATTTCTACGAGCCTTTCAGGACAGCACCTTGGAGAGAGCGCAGCTCCGCCTTTACCCAGGAAACAACGCCCCTTTTTAAGATCAGCTGCTTCCACCATGCCTTCAGTTGTTACCGAGAAATCCTCCGACATGCTGGAAAATATAAGCAGATAGTTACCATGCCCTAGAATTATACATTATACATCATAACCTAGGGAGGGAAGTAGGCTGCTGTCCTGAAAGGCTCGTAGAAATACCGTCACCGGTAAGTCGAACTAAGGTTTTCTCTCTTCGCCTTTCAGGACAGCACCTTGGAGAGGATAACCGAGAAACTTACTTCAGGGTGGGACCACTGCCTGCAAGACCTTCCTCCCGAAGGATTGGTCTGAGGCTGAGAGCAGATCCATCCGGTAATGCTTTATAAAAGTTGAGAAACTGGACCATATGGCAGCCTTACAAATTTGCTCAGGCGATGCTCCGGCCTTTTCTGCCCATGATGCCGCTACTGCTCTGGTCGAAAGAGGCAAGATTCCTTCTGGAGGCTCCAAGCCTAGAGAGGCGTATGCTTCTTTAATAGCTTGCTTTAGCCATTTTCCAAGGGTGTTTTTGGAAGCTTTACATCCCTTGTGAGCGCCCTCCATTAGAACAAAGGGTGAGGATGATTTTTTAAAATCCTTTGTTATCTCCAGATACTTAAGAAGACATCTCCTGACATCCAGGGTATGGAAGGCTTCTTCTCCTGGCCCCGAAGGTGAGGTGCAAAATGTAGGGAGAATAATCTCCTGTACCCGATGAAATGCAGAGCTCACTTTCTGTAGAAAGGTTGGGTCTGTTTTTAGGACTACCCTATCTGGTAGGCATCTCATGAAGGGCTCTTTGATTGATAGAGCTTGTAACTCGCTGACTCTACAGGCTGATGTTACTGCCACCAACAACACAGTTTTAAACGTTAAAAACTTAAGTGATGATCCTTCTATGGGTTCAAACGGAATCTTTGTTAGCCCTTGAAGAACCAAAGATAAATCCCATTTGGGAAAAATAGTCACAGATCTAGGCTTTACTTTAGCCATAGCTCTGAAAAAAAAAAAAAACGAATTATCAGGGGCTCCCGACAGGGTTCTTTTTCCAAAAAAAAACTGATAAAGCCGCTACCTGCGTCTTGAGCGTACTAGCTGCTAGGCCTTTCTCCAATCCTTCTTGAAGAAATTCTAGAACTGAAATTGTACTAGACAAACTAAAGTCTTTTCTGGAACACCATGTATTGTATACTTTCCAGACCTTAAAATAAATGTCTGTTACCTTCTTCCTACTTGCAAGAAGGGTAGTAATGAGTTTTTCTGATAGGCCCTTTTGTCTTAGGATTTGTTCTTCAGAAACCAAGCTGCCAGGTTGAGAAACGCTGGATCTGGATGAAGAAACTTGCCCTGACTCAGTAGATCTGACCTGTTTGGTAACTTCCAAGGAGGTTTTACTGAGAGGTTCATTAGGGTTGCAAACCACGATCTCTTTGGCCAATAAGGAGCTATCAGAATTAGTTCCGTGGATTCCAGTCTGAATTTGGCTAATACCCTTGGAATCAGTGAAGATGGGGGAAAAGCGTAGGACAGCTGGAAGTCCCATCTGTGGGCCAGAGCATCTATCCCCAGAGCTTGATCTTGTCTCTGGAGGGAGAAGAACACTGGTACTTTTGCGTTTTCTTGTTTTGCAAACAGGTCCACCTGAGGACAACCCCACCTCTTGGCTATTGTCTCGAATAGATCCCGATTCAGAGACCACTCTGCTTCTCTTCTCTCCTGCTGAGGAGATCTGCCAAGGTGTTTTCCGTCCCTTTTAAGTGGACTGCCGATAGGGAGGCCAAATTGTTCTCTGCCCATCTCAGTATTTGGCAGGCTAACTCCAACAAAGTTCTGCTTTTTGTGCCCCCTTGTTTTGTTAGGTATAACACTGCGGTCATATTGTCCGACAAAATCTGGACATGCTGACTTCTTAGAAGTTCCTGGAAGGACAGAAGACTCAGATGAATAGCCTTCAACTCTCTCCAGTTTGGTGACCTTCTCGCTTCTGGCTTGGACCAAACCCCCTGAATAGTTTGCTCTTCCAGGTGGGCTCCCCACCCCCCTGCGCTGGCCTCTGTGGTCAGTCTTTGGGTTACTGGGAAGGACCAGTGGAGACCTTTTGAGATGTTTCTCTGGTTCCTCCACCACCAGAGTGATCTTTTTGCTCTTACCCCTATGACGAACTTTTTCTCCAGAGATTCCTGGAAAGACCAATTTGTCAAAATGTCCGCCTGCAGCGGACAAGCATGCAGTCTGGCCCACTGTACTGCGGGGATTGCTGCTGTCAGTAGACCCAGAGCCGACATGGCTTGCCTTACTGAGAACCTTGAATTGGACTGAAGTGCCTTCAGAGCTGACTGCATCTTTTCTATTTTTTCTTGGGGTAGAAATATTTTCTGTTCCAGTGAGTCTATTTCGTACCCCAGAAACCTTACTCTTTGGGCAGGCTTTAAGTTGGACTTCTGAATATTGAGAAGCCAACCCAAGCCTCTTAGATGTGCTTGAGTCACTTGAAGGTTGACTTCCACCTGACTTTTTGAGTCGGCGAAAAGTAGCAGATCGTCCAAGTAGGGCACTATTGGGATCCCTTTCAGTTTCAGGGGTTCCAACGCTTCTGCCATCACTTTCGTGAATACTCTGGGTGAGGAGGAGAGACCGAATGGCAGGGCTCTGAACTGTAGATGCCAGATCTCCCCCTTTCCCAGATTGACTGCGAGACGCAGAAATTTCTGGGACTGGGGTGCTATTGGGATATGGAGATATGCAGCTCTCAAATCGATGGAGGCCATGTGACACCTGGGTGTCAGCAAGTTCTTCACCGAAAAAATCGTGTCCATCCTGTATTTTTTGTACTTTATGGACGGATTCAACAGCTTTAAGTTGAGGATCAGGCGGAATTTTCCCGATGGTTTCTTGACTAAGAATATATGGGAATAAAACCCTTTTCCCTCTTGCCCCTCTGGGACCTGAGAGATGACCTCCTGTTGCATCAGCTCTTGAAGAAGAGACTTCATAGCCAGAGCCTTCTCCTGATCCCTCGGCAAGTTTGTTATGTAAAACCGACTTGGGGGGTCTTGTAAAAACTCTAGATGGTAACCCTGCTGGATTATCCCTAGAACAAATGGACTTCTTGTTGTTTCTTCCCAACTGAACAAGAAGTCCTGAAGTCCTGAAGCCTCCCGCCTCCTGGGAGCTGGTCATTTTTCGGATCAGCAAATAATAATTTTTTAGGGGATTGCTCAGGATTTCTGAACAATACCCCACCCCTGCCTCTTCCTCTCTGAGGATTCCAAGGTCTTTTCTTTGTTTGGTCCTTTTCCTTATCGGTTTGTCGAAAAGTACGAAAATTCTTCCTCTGTTGTACCACTTTCTTTTTCTGAGGAAAAGCTTTCTTTTTGTCTGCTGTCCTATCAAGTACAGTCTCTAATTCTGGACCAAACAACAAGTCCCCTGAAAAGGGAATTCCACACAGTTTCGCTTTAGAGGCTGAATCCCCTGACCAGGTTTTAAGCCAGAGTGCTCTTCTTGCGGAATTGACCAGTGCTGATGACCTGGCAGACATCTTGATGGACTCTGCCGAGGCATCAGCCATATATTTGACGGCTTTTAATAGAGTAGGGAAGGACTCTAATAATTCTTTCCTGGAGGTACCTGCCACCACATGATTTTTGAGTTGGTCTAACCAGCATTCCAAATTTCTGGCCACAACTGTGGCTGCCATTGCAGGTTTCAGATTGGCTAAAGAAGAGTCCCATGCTTTCTTCAGTAGCCCATCTGCTTTTTTGTCCATAGCGACTTTGAGAATTCCCATATCCTCAAAGGCTAAGTCCGTCTTTCTGGATACTTGAGAGAAGGCAGCATCTATCTTTGGTTTCTTATTCCAAACACACTCCCCATTCTCCTCAAAAGGGAACCTCCTTTTAAGGGCTTTAGAGAAGAACTGTCCTTTCTCTGGATCCTTCCACTCCTTTTTAATGGAGTCTGTTAACACTTTGTGTACAGGAAAGACTCTATGCTTGACCTCCTCCAGCCCCTGGTACATTTTGTCATGTACTGACAGCTGAATTTTTTCTTCCTGGATCTCCAGTGTAGTATAAATTGCCTTGAGTAAATCATCAACTTCCTCAAGTGACAGTTTATATCTAGAAGCTTTGGCTTCTTCTTCCTCTTCCTCATCAACAGAATCAAACGTTGAGGGAGGAATACTTTCCCTTTCTTCCTCAGACTCACTTTCAACTTGCACAGAAGTGGACGGAGGGAGACTGGATTGAGAACTCTGTTCTTGGCTGGAACTCTGACCACGTTTTTTCACAAGGGAGCGTACTGTCCCTAGGGCCTCCGCTATTTCTTTTCTCACTGAAGACAGGAGTTCCTTGCACTCCTGTGAGGACTCCTCGTTCACTAAACCCACAATGCAAGATCTGCATAGGGATTTGGGCCAAGAGTCCCTTAAAGGATTTTTACATGGAGGGGCATTTTCTTGAAGTTCTCTCTGACTTAGCAGTAGCTTTCTGAAACGACAGAAATAAAAGAACCCACAGGTCCTCTTTAACTGCAGCCACTAAAGAGTACAACAAATAGACCCCAAAGCCAAACACCCTAAGTGCCCAGAGTCTCAATCCCTGCTGAACTGCTAATGGACCTTTACACCAAAGCAGACAGCTGCAGGTTAACTTAATACATGAACAAAAAACACCCAGTGATGTAAAGGAAAGAGGTCCCTCTGTACCTCTCCTACCTGGGACTGGCCGGGAGCCTGGGCGCCTGCATCCGCCATTGCTGCTGATGATTCGTTCTCCATTCCGATCGTTGCAGCCGCCGTCCGCACGCTTTTGAATGGCTTCTCGTCCATGCCAAACAAAAGGAAGTCCCGGCCAGAGGACCCGCCCCTTCCTCCTGCGTTCCAGCAGCTGGAACTAATTGCTGCTACGCCCTGCCGGAGGTCTCTACCCACCGGAACTGGCGTCCCCCGCCGTCCGGGATTCGGTGCCGCCATGCAGAGGCCTGGCATGGAACGCTCGTTTTTGAGCACACCCGCGGCCCCCCGAACGCACGGGCGAACGACCTCCGGCAGTCCATTACTCCTGTGAGCCGACGAAGGAAGGGAACACCGGAACACCGGAAAACATACCCCATCGTTCGGGAAGGTGCTGGGCTGGTCTTTGCGAACGTAAGCATAAGGCACTGCCAAAACCCTCGTTCGGGAAGGTGCTGGGCTGGTCTTACGAACGTAAGCATAAGGCACTGCCAAAACCCTCGTTTTTTTTTTTCTTTAAAGAGAGCGCAGCACCCCTGGTTCCCCAGCAGTGTTCCACCATGGCGGAGGAAACACAAAAACTGAAGGCATGGTGGAAGCAGCTGATCTTAAAAAGGGGCGTTGTCACGCAGTGTTTCCTGGGTAAAGGCGGAGCTGCGCTCTCTCCAAGGTGCTGTCCTGAAAGGCAGTGGTCATCAACCCGGTCCTCAGGGCCCACTAACAGGCCAGGTTTTATGTATTACCTTGGTGAGATGCAGACTAGAATACTGCAATCACTGAGCAGCAAATTATATCACCTGTGATGTATTTAAGTTATCTTGCAAACCTGGCCTGTTAGTGGGCCCTGAGGACGGGGTTGATGACCACTGCTTTAAGGGAACAGGATCCATTTTTTATTTTTTTTAGGGTAACAAACGCTTTAAGATAAACAAAAAACATTGTGCCTTTAAAGTTATTGTAAAGGCTCGTTTTTTAAATAACAAACATGTTATACTTAACTCCTCTGTGCAGTTGGTTTTGCACAGAGCAGCCCGGATTCTCCTCTTCGCTGCTCCTAGTCCTTCCCTCGAGTGCCCCCTCAGTAAGCAGCTTGCTACAGGGGTCACCCAAGCCGTGTTAGAGCTCTGTGTATCCATTCAGACACAGAGCCCCGGCCTGGCCCCACCCCCTCTCTCCCCTGATTGTCTCCCACGGCTGTCAAAGTAAGTCAGCCAATAGCGCAACTGCTCTGTCTCAGGCAATCAGGAAGAGTGTACTGGATGGCGGAGGGGATCGCGGACATCGCTGGAGAGAGAAGGAGCTCAGGTAGTAATTGGTGTGCTACACACAGAAGTTTTTTTTTATCTTAATGCATAGAATGCATGAACTCCTTCAGATCCGTGCTATAGCTGAATGACAGTTACAGCGCGGATCTGCTTTGCCGGGAGGGCGTCAATAGCCATCCTCCCCTTTGCAAACTGGTCACGCCCCCCTGAAGCGCGCGCTGTGATCACCCGAGTCAATTAGACTCGGATGATCACAGATCGGAGTAAGGGGTCGATCCCGGTCCCTTACCATGTGATCAGCTGTCAGCCAATGACAGCTGATCACGTGATATAAACAGAAGATTCTTCTCATGCTCACAGCATGAGGAGAAAAAAAAGCCAATCACCAGCTTCTGTTAAAGGGACATCGGTCCCGAGCAGGGAGAGGCAAAGCTGCCTCATATGTGCCATCAGTACCACGAATCAGTGCCCACAAGTGCCACCTATCAGTGCAGCCCATCGGTGCCCATCAGTGCAGCCTCATCAACGTACATCAATGAAGGAGAAAAATTACCTGTTTGCCAAATTTATTAATAAAATATAAAACAGTTTTGTATTTTTTTAACAAAAAATAAAAAACCCAGAGGTAATCAAATACCAACAAAAAAAGCTATATTTGTGTTGGAAAAAATGATAAAAATTTAATTTGGGAACAGTGTTGTATGACCGCGTAATTGTCAAAGAGTGACAGCGCTAAAAGCTGAGAATGAATCTGGGCAGGAGGGGGGTTTAGGTGCCCAGTAAGCAAGTGGTTAAGATAAAAAACCTTCTGCCTTTAAAACCACTGTAAATCGGAAGGGTTCACACAAAAAAGGAACGTCCGCATTTCAGAACCCCCCCCCCCCTCCGGTGTCACAATTGTCGCCTTTCAGGAGGGAGGGGGGTGCAGATACCTGTATAATACAGGTATTTGCACCCACTTGCGGGCATAGATATCCGCAGAATCTGCGGGTATCTACGCCACTTCTTGTCCCCCCCGCTGTCTGCTGGGAAACACACGGGGTCCCAGAGACAGCAGGGACCATCCGTATTGTGACTCGCGCAGTAGGGAAGTGAAGCCGCAAGGCTTCACTTCCTGATTCCCTTACCAGAAGATGGCGACGGCAGCACCCGAGAGCCTAGCAACAGATCGGCTTTGGGTGCCGACATCGCGGGTGCACTGGACAGGTGAGTGTCCATATTTTAAAAGTCAGCAGCTGCAGTATTTGTAGCTGCTGACTTTTAATATTTTTTGATGCGGGTGGAGCACCTCTTTAATTTGCAGGAATTTCATCTCACTTCCTGTTTTGGCTAGGAGACAGGAAGCGAAGGGAAATTTCTCCAATGGCAAAAAACAAACAAACAGGGGTTATAACCCTCCCTTACTTTATCCAAAATAAAAACAAAATGGCCTAAAGTTCTACTTTAAAACAGAACTTTATCTGAAAAGTGAAGATCCACATACCCTCCTCTATATCTCTCTGCTTGTAGAGTAGAAGCCCTCCCCACCCCCCTCAGACCTCCCGGGGCGCGGTGGGTCCACTCAGAAAGCGCATGCGCAGTGGGAAGACAAGAAACAGTCACCGCCGACTTCCCATATCTACAATGGTGGGGCTGGGGACCTCCAAAGAGCCGGCACCCTGGGTGAGGGCAGAGCGGGATCCCGGCCAGCTGCAGTATTTATACAGGATTTGTAGCTGCTGACTTTTCATTTTTTTTTTTATACCTGACTTGGATTCTGCAACTGAAGGTAATGAGACCTTCCTGAGGTAACATCAGATGATATGAGTGGAGGAGGGGCTCATCATGTAGAAGTATCAGCTTTATTATGACTTTCATAGGAAAGCACAGCCGCTCTCCTCATTACAATGACTGAACATATCCACACACAGGGCCCCTGGAGAACACAGAGGCGGCAGAGCCCTGCCTTGTCCCGGCTCAGTCACCGAGGAAGAACGTAGGCCCAGGCCCGGCCAGCACCCTCAGGTGGAGCCCCCTCACTTCTCCCGGTATAGTTGTCAGTGGGGGGGGGGGGGTGAGGAAGCCCGGCATTCCCTGGCTGTACGGACACAACGCACAGATAATATCCGTCTACACGGAACACTCACCGCCCGCACACCGGAGACGGACGCCACAGAAAGCCGAAGACCCAAACCGAGAAGCGCCGCCCGCGCCGGAAGTGACATAAAACACAGGCCGAGCAAAACCCTCAGGAAGAAAACGACGGAAACACGTCGCGCCGGAAATGGCGTCGCCTAGTCTGGGGAGCGCAGCAGCTGGAAACCGAATGAGTAGAATAGAAGATGGTGTGTTTTTGTGACCATTAGAGACATTCATAGAGGAGGAAGGGGGTGAGGGCTGCACATACCGCCCATTGTTCTGTACAGACAGACAGACCACCGGCTCTGAGGGGGACACTAAATCTAATGAGCAGTATGGGGGACTCATTGTATGGGGGGCTGGGGGACTCATTGTATGGGAGGGGGACACGTATGGGCGAGCCGGGGGACTCATTGTATGGGGGGACTCATATGGGGGCCAGGGGGGACTCATAGGGGGGACTCATTGTATGGGGGGGGGACATGTATGGGCGGGCTGGGGGACTCATTGTATAGGGGGGCGGGGGATACATTGTATGGGGGACACGAATGGGGGGGACTCATTGTATGGGGGGGCTGGGGGGACATGTATGAGGGCGGGAGATATTGTATGGGGGGGCTGGGGGACTCATTGTATGGGGGGGGGGGGGGGGACACGTATGGGAGAAGGGGACACATTGTATGGAGAGGCTGGGGGATACATTGTATGGGGGGCCTGGGGATTCATTGTACGGGGGACACATTGTATGGGGGCAGGGCGATTCATTGTACGGGGGCAGGGCGATTCATTGTACGGGGGACACATTGTATGGGGGCAGGGAGATTCATTGTACGGGGGGCCGGGGGACACATTGTATGGGGGCAGGGAGATTCATTGTACGGGGGGCAGGGAGATTCATTGTACGGGGGCCAGGGGGACACATTGTATGGGGGCAGGGAGATTCATTGTACGGGGGCCAGGGGGACACATTGTATGGGGGCAGGGAGATTCATTGTACGGGGGGCAGGGAGATTCATTGTACGGGGGCCAGGGGGACACATTGTATGGGGGCAGGGAGATTCATTGTACGGGGGCCAGGGGGACACATTGTATGGGGGCAGGGAGATTCATTGTATGGGGGCCGGGGGACACATTGCTGACTACGGGCAGCACTTACCCACTTGAAGACCAGGCCTTTTCTGTCACTTTTTGTTTCAGGGCCGGTGTTCTGCCAGAATAGCGAACCCATCAGATTAGGTAACAGAAGTGAGGTTCCATCAGCTGCGCATGCGTTCCACCGCTACCAGGTTTGCTCATCTGACAGAACAACTGCAGTTAGAAGGCGGCAGCGGACATCTTACTACACCCAGCTACGTCTTGAATTTCAGAGTAATTTTAGCAATAAAGTGAGCGTATATAAATAAATATAGTATATTGACATCTGTGATGCTGTTTTGATGTTACATTTTGTAACGAGCTGGACGCCAGCCATAGGAAGGTGGCGGAGGCCATATTTGTACTCTCCGCACTGTTCAGTGCTAAACCTGAACGCTGTATTTTTGCCTGAATTCGGCCCTAAAACCGAGCCAAAGACGCACAGGACTCCTGTGTGGGCCGCTCCGCATCCGCCCCCGAGATGTGGGAACCGGCTCCATAGAGAGTCGGTCACAATCTCCGGTCATGTGAATTGGATGTGGAAAAAACCCACATCCAATTCGCATTGGTGTGAACCTAGCCTTAAGCCTCGTACCCAGAATCAGATTTTTGGCAGGGAATTGTGTGATGACAGAATCCGACCGTACGCTTCTTCAGACAATTGTTGTCCAACTTTTGGCTAACAAATGTTGGATGGCAGGCTAGTAGATTTTCAGCGGACAACGGTCTGTTGTCAAATTTTTGTATTGTCTGTTCACAAGTCCGTCACACAAAAGTCCAAAGTACAAACACGCATGCTCGGAATCAATGCTCACCAAACACGACATTAGCAGAAGGTGCCCAAAGGGTGGCGCTCAAGAGCTGAAATTCCACGTAGTACGTCACTACGTTCGTGTTGGCCGACAATTGTGTACCGTTAGAATGCAAGGCAAGTTCCTGGCACACGCCCTTCAGACAAAAGTCTGACGCTCTGTTGGCCAATAATCTGATCGTGTGTACGAGGCTTTAGACTTTCAAAATTAAACATCCAAACAGCATCACAGATGTCAATATACTATATTTATATACGCTCACTTTATTGCCAAAATTACTCTGAAATTCAAGACGTAGCTGGGTGTAGTAAGATGTCTGCTGCCACCTTTTGACTGCAGTTGTTCTGTCAGATTAGAAAACTTGGTAGCGGTGGAACGCATGCGCAGCTGACGGAATGTCACTTCCATTAACTAATCTGATGGGATTGCTATTCCAACAGAACACCGGTTTACGCCACATGCAGTCCAATGCGGTTTTTTTTCTCTGCATCAAGAACGCATGGAAATTAGGTTATATGGTTTCCAATGGCATAGTTCACACCACTGCAGTCAGTTCCAGAAAAAAAAAATAACATGCTGCATTTTTCCTGCACTGGACTGTTCTGGAATATGGTAAAACACATAAAAAACGCACCAGACTCTAGTACCGTGAAAAAAAAAAAAAAAAAAGAACAGGGAAAAAAAGCATCTGGAATGCCTCCGGAAACACGTGTCAAAAGCACACATGCAGAAATGTATCCTGAATGGATCTGGAGAGCATTTTTGTGGTGTGAACCAGCCCTAAATCAGTATTTTTTTGCTAGAAGAGTACTTGTACCCCCCAAACATAATTTCTATTTTTTATTGCAGAGACCGCGCTATAGCCGAATGACGGCTACAGCGCTGACCTGCTTTGCCGGGACTACGTCCTATGACGTCGTCCCGTGCACAAGCGGCCTGCGCGCCCCCTGAAGGGGGCGTGCAGCGCGCTCTGTGATCAGCGGCAGTGATCGGGACATCAGTCCCGATCACTGCAAGCTGCTGCCAGCCCCTCAGTGCCCACCTGTGCCCCCAACAGTGCTGCCTACCAGTGCCATCTGTCAGTGCCCACAGTGCTACCTATCGGTGCCCACAATAAGTGCCTGAGGAACAGTGCCACCAGTACCAGTTCTGCCTATCAGTGCCCATCCGTGCCACCCATCAGTGGCCTATCAGTACTGACTTGTCTGTCCCCATCAGTGCCACCTTATCTGTGCCTATCAGTGCCGCCCTAAGGCTCGATTCACATCTATGCGTTTTTGGACACGCGTGTTTACCGCGATTTGTGTTTTTTTTTTTTTTTTTTTACACTGTGGTTGCTTAGCAACCAGCTATATACAGTGTAAAAAAAAAATTTAAAAAAAAAACGCAAATCGCGGCAAAAACGCGGTACTTGAGTTTTGGATGCGGGTCCATTGACTTCTATTACATGCAAAACGCTGCATTTTGCATGAAAAAAAGTCCCCAACCCTTTCCAAAAACGCAGAGGCACAAAAATACATTGATGTGAACATGTTCCATAGGAACCCATGTTAAAAATTTTCCCTGCATTTCTGCAAAATGAAAAATGCATCAAAAAACGCGCTAGTGTGAATGGAGCCTTACTGTGCCTATCAGTGCCCACCAGTGCCGCCTCATCAGCGCATATCAATGAAGCAGAAAAATTACCTGTTTGCAAAATTATATAACAAACTATTAAACATGATTTTTTTTTTTTCAAAATTTTCCATCTTCCATCTGTGTAAATACCACCAAAAGAAAGCTCTATTTGTGGAAATAAAATGATAAAAATGTCATTTGGGTACAGTGTTGTATGACCGCGCAATTGTCATTCAAAGTGCGTCAGCGCCGAAAGCTGAAAATTGGTCTGGACCGGAGGGGGGTTTAAGTGGCTAGAGAATAAAATGGCAATCGTTGCAATTTTTTATGTCATACAGTATTTGCGCAGCGCTTTTGCAACACAGTAGCCAAAACACAGACTTAACCCCTCCCCGCCCCCTAGTGGTTAACTCCTTTACTGCCAGTGTCATTTACACAGGAATCAGTGCATTTAAATAGCACAGATTTCTGTACAAATGACAATGGTCCCAAAAATGTGTCCGCCATAATGTCGCAGTCACAATAAAAATCGCTGATCGCCGCCATTACTAGTAAAAAAAAAAAAAAAAAATAATAAAAAATGCTATAAAACTATCCCCAATTTTGTAACGCTATAACTTTTGCGCAAACCAATAAATAATCGCTAATTGCGATTTTTTTTTTGTTTACCAAAAATGTTTAGAATACGTATCGGCCTAAACTCAGGGAAAAAAAAAAATTTTTTTTATATATTTTTTGGGGATATTTATTAAAGCAAAAAGTAAAAAATATTGCATTTTTTCAAAATTGTCGCTCTATTTTTGTTTATAGTGCAAAAAATAAAAACCGCAGGGGTGATCAAATACCACTAAAAGAAAGCTCTATCTGTGGGGAAAAAAAAAGACGCCAATTTTGTTTGGGAGCCATGTAGCACGACCGCGCAATTGTCAGTTAAAGTGACAGAATGCCGAAAATCACAAAAAGGGGCCTGGTCCTTTGGCTGCAAATTGGTCCGGAGCTTAAGTGGTTAAAAGAAAACAAAACAAAAACAAAATGCAATACATTGCAGCTTACAGTCCTTAGATGTGCTAATGCTCTAATAGACCCCTGATGTCCCTTTAACCACTTCAGCCCCGGAAGGTTTTACACCCTTAATGACCACACCATTTTTGTGATACGGCACTGCGTTACTTTAACTGACAATTGCGCAGTCATGCGACGCTGTACCCAAATAAAATTGACTTCCTTTTTTCCCCACAAATAGAGCTTTCTCTTGGTGGTATTGCCATAGGATGCATTAAGGTGAAAAAACAACCCTTTAATTCATAGAATGCAATAAAGTGGCTGTAAAGCCACTTGTTTATGAAAATACTGTCCCCTGTGTTTAATAACGATGTGTGCCCCAGTGTAAGCGTGCCATAAAATATATGACGATTTCTACCTTATTTCACAGCGCCTCTTTTCTCTCCCGGGTATACAACTACAGCGGGAGGGGCAGAGAACTCCCACTCACGTCAGCTGGGGAGAAGAGGAGGAGAGAGCTGAGCAATCACGTGAGCGCTGGGAGGCGCTGCAAAATAAGGCAGAAATCGTCATTTTTTTTTTTTTTTTTTTTATAAAACACATGCAGTGGGGCACATGTCATTATTAACCACTTCTATACCGGACCTATTCTGACATTTCTCTCCTTCATGTAAAAATCATATTTTTTTGCTAGAAAATTACTCAGAAAATTACTCAGAACCCCCCCAAACATTTTTTAACGCCTTTTTTTTTTATGTTTTTTTTTAGCAGACACCCTAGGGAATAAAATGGCGGTCATTGCAACTTTTTATCTCACACCGTTATTTGCGCAATCATTTTTTCAAACGCCTTTTTTTTTTGGAAAGTTAGCCCAATTTTTTTTATATAATGTAAAAAAAAAACCTTAGTTAGACTTACCGGTGACGGTATTTCTACGAGCCTTTCAGGACAGCACCTTGGAGAGAGCGCAGCTCCGCCTTTACCCAGGAAACACTGCGTGACAACGCCCCTTTTTAAGATCAGCTGCTTCCACCATGCCTTCAGTTGTTACAGAGAAATCCTCCGACATGCTGGAAAATATAAGCAGACAGTTACCATGCCCTATAATTATACATTATACATCATAACCTAGGGAGGGAAGTAGGCTGCTGTCCTGAAAGGCTCGTAGAAATACCGTCACCGGTAAGTCTAACTAAGGTTTTCTCTCTTCGCCTTTCAGGACAGCACCTTGGAGACAATAACCGAGAAACTTACTTCAGGGTGGGACCACTGCCTGCAAGACCTTCCTCCCGAAGGATTGGTCTGAGGCTGAGAGCAGATCCATCCGGTAATGCTTTATAAAAGTTGAAAAACTGGACCATATGGCAGCCTTACAAATTTTCTCAGGCGATGCTCCGGCCTTTTCTGCCCATGATGCCGCTACTGCTCTGGTCGAAAGAGGCAAGATTCCTTCTGGAGGCTCCAAGCCTAGAGAGGCGTATGCTTCTTTAATAGCTTGCTTTAACCATCTTCCAAGGGTGTTTTTGGAAGCTTTACATCCCTTGTGAGCGCCCTCCATTAAAACAAACAGTGAGGATGATTTTCTAAAATCCTTTGTTATCTCCAGATACTTAAGAAGACATCTCCTGACATCCAGGGTATGGAAGGCTTCTTCTCCTGGCCCCGAAGGTGAGGGGCAAAATGTAGGGAGAATAATCTCCTGTACCCGATGAAATGCAGAGCTCACTTTCTGTAGAAAGGTTGGGTCTGTTTTTAGGACTACCTTATCTGGTAGGCATCTCATGAAGGGCTCTTTGATTGATAGAGCTTGTAACTCGCTGACTCTACAGGCTGATGTTACTGCCACCAACAACACAGTTTTAAACGTTAAAAACTTAAGTGATGATCCTTCTATGGGTTCAAACGGAATCTTTGTTAGTCCTTGAAGAACCAAAGATAAAACCCATTTGGGAAAAATAGTCACAGGTCTAGGCTTTACTTTAGCCATAGCTCTGAAAAAACGAATTATCAAAAGGTTCCCCTGACAGGGTTCTTTCCAAAAAAACTGATAAAGCCGCTACTTGCGTCTTGAGCGTACTTGCTGCTAGGCCTTTCTCCAATCCTTCTTGAAGAAACTCTAGAACTGAAATTGTACTAGACAAACTAAAGTCTTTTCTGGAACACCATGTATTGTATACTTTCCAGACCTTAAAATAAATGTCTGTTACCTTCTTCCTACTTGCAAGAAGGGTAGTAATGAGTTTTTCTGATAGGCCCTTTTGTCTTAGGATTTGTTCTTCAGAAACCAAGCTGCCAGGTTGAGAAACGCTGGATCTGGATGAAGAAACTTGCCCTGACTCAGTAGATCTGACCTGTTTGGTAACTTCCAAGGAGGTTTTACTGAGAGGTTCATTAGGGTTGCAAACCACGATCTCTTTGGCCAATAAGGAGCTATCAGAATTAGTTCCGTGGATTCCAGTCTGAATTTGGCTAATACCCTTGGAATCAGTGAAGATGGGGGAAAAGCGTAGGACAGCTGGAAGTCCCATCTGTGGGCCAGAGCATCTATCCCCAGAGCTTGATCTGGTCTCTGGAGGGAGAAGAACACTGGTACTTTTGCGTTTTCTTGTTTTGCGAATAGGTCCACCTGAGGAACACCCCACCTCTTGGCTATTGTCTCGAATAGATCCTGATTCAGAGACCACTCTGCTTCTCTTCTCTCCTGCTGAGGAGATCTGCCAAGGTGTTTTCCGTCCCTTTTAAGTGGACTGCCGATAGGGAGGCCAAATTGTTCTCCGCCCATCTCAGTATTTGGCAGGCTAATTCCAACAAAGTTCTGCTTTTTGTGCCCCCTTGTTTTGTTAGGTATAACACTGCCGTCATATTGTCCGTCAAGATTTGGACATGCTGACTTTTTAGAAGTTCCTGGAAGGACAGAAGACTCAGATGAATAGCCTTCAACTCTCTCCAGTTTGGTGACCTTCTCGCTTCTGGTTTGGACCAAACCCCCTGAATAGTTTGCTCTTCCAGGTGGGCTCCCCACCCCCCTGCGCTGGCCTCTGTGGTCAGTCTTTGGGTTACTGGGAAGGACCAGTGCAGACCTTTTGAGATGTTTCTCTGGTTCCTCCACCACCAGAGTGATCTTTTTGCTCTTGCCCCTATGACAAACTTTTTCTCCAGAGATTCCTGGTAAGACCAATTTGTCAAAATGTCCGCCTGCAGCGGACGAGCATGCAGTCTGGCCCACTGTACTGCGGGGATTGCTGCTGTCAATAGACCCAGAGCCGACATGGCTTGCCTTACTGAGAACCTTGAATTGGACTGAAGTGCCTTCAGAACTGACTGCATCTTTTCTATTTTTTCTTGGGGTAGAAATATTTTCTGTTCCACTGAGTCCATTTCGTACCCCAGAAACCTTACTCTTTGAGCTGGTATTAAGTTGGACTTCTGAATGTTGAGAAGCCAACCCAAACCTCTTAGATGTGCTTGAGTCACTTGAAGGTTGACTTCCACCTGACTTTTTGAGTCGGCGAAAAGTAGCAGATCGTCCAAGTAGGGCACTATTGGGATCCCTTTCAGTCTCAGGGGTTCCAACGCTTCTGCCATCACTTTCGTGAATACTCTGGGTGAGGAGGAGAGTCCGAATGGCAGGGCTCTGAACTGTAGATGCCAGACCTCCCCCCTCCCCAAATTGACTGCGAGACGCAGAAATTTCTGGGACTGGGGTGCTATTGGGATATGGAGATATGCATCTCTCAAATCGATGGAGGCCATGTGACACCTGGGTGTCAGCAAGTTCTTCACCGAAAAAATCGTGTCCATCCTGTATTTTTTGTACTTTATGGACCGATTCAACAGCTTCAAATTGAGGATCAGGCGGAATTTTCCCGATGGTTTCTTGACTAAGAATATATGGGAATAAAACCCTTTTCCCTCTTGCCCCTCTGGGACCTGAGAGATGACCTCCTGTTGCATCAGCTCTTGAAGAAGAGACTTCATAGCCAGAGCCTTCTCCTGATCCCTCGGCAAGTTTGTTATGTAAAACCGACTTGGGGGGTCTTGTAAAAACTCTAGATGGTAACCCTGCTGGATTATCCCTAGGACAAATGGACTTCTTGTTGTTTCTTCCCAACTGAACAAGAAGTCCTGAAGCCTCCCGCCTACTGGGAGCTGGTCATTGTTTTTAGGGGATTGCTCAGGATTTCTGAACAATACCCCACCCCTGCCTCCTCCTCTCTGAGGATTCCAAGGTCTTTTCTTTGTTTGGTCCTTTTCCTTATCGGTTTGTCGAAAAGGACGAAAATTCTTCCTCTGTTGTACCACTTTCTTTTTCTGAGGAAAAGCTTTCTTTTTGTCTGCTGTCCTATCAAGTACAGTCTAATTCTGGACCAAACAACAAGACCCCTGAAGAGGGAATTCCACACAGTTTCACTTTAGAGGCTGAATCCCCTGACCAGGTTTTAAGCCAGAGTGCTCTTCTTGCGAAATTGACCAGTGCTAATGACCTGGCAGACATCTTGATGGACTCTGCCGAGGCATCAGCCATATATTTGACGGCTTTTAATAGAGTAGGGAAGGACTCTCATAATTCTTTCCTGAAGGTACCTGCCACCTGGCCACAACTGTGGCTGCCATTGCAGGTTTCAGATCGGCTAAAGAAGAGTCCCATGCTTTCTTCAGTAGCCCATCTGCTTTTTTGTCCATAGCGTCTTTGAGAATTCCCATATCCTCAAAGGCTAAGTCCGTCTTTCTGGATACTTGAGAGAAGGCAGCATCTATCTTTGGTTTCTTATTCCAAACACACTCCTCATTCTCCTCAAAAGGGAACCTCCTTTTAAGGGCTTTAGAGAAGAACTGTCCTTTCTCTGGATCCTTCCACTCCTTTTTAATGGAGTCTGTTAACACTTTGTGTACAGGAAAGACTCTATGTTTGACCTCCTCCAGCCCCTGGTACATTTTGTCATGTACTGACAGCTGAATTTTTTCTTCCTGGATCTCCAGTGTAGTATAAATTGCCTTGAGTAAATCATCAACTTCCTCAAGTGACAGTTTATATCTAGAAGCTTTGGCTTCTTCCTCTTCCTCATCAACAGAATCAAACGTTGAGGGAGGAATGCTTTCCCTTTCTTCCTCAGACTCACTTTCAACTTGCACAGAAGTGGACGGAGGGAGACTGGATTGAGAACTCTGTTCTTGGCTGGAACTCTGACCACGTTTTTTCACAAGGGAGCGTACTGTCCCTAGGGCCTCAGCTATTTCTTTTCTCACTGAAGACAGGAGTTCCTTGCACTCCTGTGAGGACTCCTCCTTCCTTAAACCCACAATGCAAGATCTGCATAGGGATTTGGGCCAAGAGTCCCTTAAAGGATTTTTACATGAGGGGCATTTTCTTGAAGTTCTCTCTGACTTAGCAGTAGCTTTCTGAAACGACAGAAATAAAAGAACCCACAGGTCCTCTTTAACTGCAGCCACTAAAGAGTACAACAGATAGACCCCAAAGCCAAACACCCTAAGTGCCCAGAGTCTCAATCCCTGCTGAACTGCTAATGGACCTTTACACCAAAGCAGACAGCTGCAGGTTAACTTAATACATGAACAAAAAACACCCAGTGATGTAAAGGAAAGAGGTCCCTCTGTACCTCTCCTACCTGGGACTGGCCGGGAGCCTGGGCGCCTGCATCCGCCATTGCTGCTGATGATTCGTTCTCCATTCCGATCGTTGCAGCCGCCGTCCGCACGCTTTTGAATGGCTTTTCGTCCATGCCAAACAAAAGGAAGTCCCGGCCAGAGGACCCGCCCCTTCCTCCTGCGTTCCAGCAGCTGGAACTAATTGCTGCTACGCCCTGCCGGAAGTCTCTACCCACCGGAACTGGCGTCCCCCGCCGTCCGGGATTCGGCGCCGCCATGCCGAGGCCTGGCATGAAACGCTTGTTTCTGAGCACACCCGCGGCCCCCCCGAACGCACGGGCGAACGACCTCCGGCAGTCCATTACTCCTGTGAGCCGACGAAGGAAGGGAACACCGGAACACCTACCCCATCGTTCGGGAAGGTGCTGGGCTGGTCTTTACGAACGTAAGCATAAGGCACTGCCAAAACCCTCGTTTTTTTTTTCCTTAAAGAGAGCGCAGCACCCCTGGTTCCCCAGCAGTGTTCCACCATGGCGGAGGAAACACTAAAACTGAAGGCATGGTGGAAGCAGCTGATCTTAAAAAGGGGCGTTGTCACGCAGTGTTTCCTGGGTAAAGGCGGAGCTGCGCTCTCTCCAAGGTGCTGTCCTGAAAGGCGAAGAGAGAATTTTTTATTTTTTTTAGGGTAACAAACGCTTTAAGATAAACAAAAAACATTGTGCCTTTAAAGTTATTGTAAAGGCTCGTTTTTTTTTTTTTTTTTAAATAACAAACATGTTATACTTAACTCCTCTGTGCAGTTGGTTTTGCACAGAGCAGCCCGGATTCTCCTCTTCGCTGCTCCTAGTCCTTCCCTCGAGTGCCCCCTCAGTAAGCAGCTTGCTACAGGGGTCACCCAAGCCGTGTTAGAGCTCTGTGTATCCATTCAGACACAGAGCCCCGGCCTGGCCCCACCCCCTCTCTCCCCTGATTGTCTCCCACGGCTGTCAAAGTAAGTCAGCCAATAGCGCAACTGCTCTGTCTCAGGCAATCAGGAAGAGTGTACTGGATGGCGGAGGGGATCGTGGACATCGCTGGAGAGAGAAGGAGCTCAGGTAGTAATTGGTGTGCTACACACAGAAGGTTTTTTTATCTTAATGCATAGAATGCATGAACTCCTTCAGATCCGTGCTATAGCTGAATGACGGTTACAGCGCGGATCTGCTTTGCCGGGAGGGCGTCAATAGCCATCCTCCCCTTTGCAAACTGGTCACGCCCCCCTGAAGCGCGCGCTGTGATCACCCGAGTCAATTAGACTCGGATGATCACAGATCGGAGTAAGGGGTCGATCCCGGTCCCTTACCACGTGATCAGCTGTCAGCCAATGACAGCTGATCACGTGATGTAAACAGAAGATTCTTCTCACGCTCACAGCATGAGGAGAAAAAAAAGCCGATCACCAGCTTCTGTTAAAGGGACATCGGTCCCGAGCAGGGAGAGGCAAAGCTGCCTCATATGTGCCAGTACCACAAATCAGTGCCCACAAGTGCCACCTATCAGTGCAGCCCATCGGTGCCCATCAGTGCAGCCTCATCCACGTACATCAATGAAGGAGAAAAATTACCTGTTTGCCAAATTTATTAATAAAATATAAAACAGTTTTGTATTTTTTTTAACAAAAAATAAAAAACCCAGAGGTAATCAAATACCAACAAAAAAAGCTATATTTGTGTTGGAAAAAATGATAAAAATGTAATTTGGGAACAGTGTTGTATGACCGCGTAATTGTCATTCAAAGAGTGACAGCGCTAAAAGCTGAGAATGAATCTGGGCAGGAGGGGGGTTTAGGTGCCCAGTAAGCAAGTGGTTAAGATAAAAAACCTTCTGCCTTTAAAACCACTTTAAATCGGAAGGGTTCACACAAAAAAGGAACGTCCGCATTTCGGAACCCTCCCCCCCCTCCAGTGTCACAATTGTCGCCTTTCAGGAGGGAGGGGGGTGCAGATACCTGTATAATACAGGTATTTGCACCCACTTGCGGGCATAGATATCCGCAGAATCTGCGGGTATCTACGCCACTTCTTGTCCCCCCCGCTGTCTGCTGGGAAACACACGGGGTCCCAGAGACAGCAGGGACCATCCGTATTGTGACTCGCGCAGTAGGGAAGTGAAGCCGCAAGGCTTCACTTCCTGATTCCCTTACCAGAAGATGGCGACGGCAGCACCCGAGAGCCTAGCAACAGATCGGCTTTGGGTGCCGACATCGCGGGTGCACTGGACAGGTGAGTGTCCATATTTTAAAAGTCAGCAGCTGCAGTATTTGTAGCTGCTGACTTTTAATATTTTTTGATGCGGGTGGAGCACCTCTTTAATTTGCAGGAATTTCATCTCACTTCCTGTTTTGGCTAGGAGACAGGAAGCGAAGGGAAATTTCTCCAATGGCAAAAAACAAACAAACAGGGGTTATAACCCTCCCTTACTTTATCCAAAATAAAAACAAAATGGCCTAAAGTTCTACTTTAAAACAGAACTTTATCTGAAAAGTGAAGATCCACATACCCTCCTCTATATCTCTCTGCTTGTAGAGTAGAAGCCCTCCCCACCCCCCTCAGACCTCCCGGGGCGAGGTGGGTCCACTCAGAAAGCGCATGCGCAGTGGGAAGACAAGAAACAGTCACCGCCGACTTCCCATATCTACAATGGTGGGGCTGGGGACCTCCAAAGAGCCCGCACCCCGGGTGAGGGCAGAGCGGGATCCCGGCCAGCTGCAGTATTTATACAGGATTTGTAGCTGCTGACTTTTCATTTTTTTTTATACCTGACTTGGATTCTGCAACTGAAGGTAATGAGACCTTCCTGAGGTAACATCAGATGATATGAGTGGAGGAGGGGCTCATCATGTAGAAGTATAGTATCAGCTTTATTATGACTTTCATAGGAAAGCACAGCCGCTCTCCTCATTACAATGACTGAACACATCCACACACGGGGCCCCTGGAGCACACAGAGGCGGCAGAGCCCTGCCTTGTCCCGGCTCAGTCACCGAGGAAGCACGTAGGCCCAGGCCCGGCCAGCACCCTCAGGTGGAGCCCCCTCACTTCTCCCGGTATAGTTGTCAGTGGGGGGGGTGAGGAAGCCCGGCATTCCCTGGCTGTACGGACACAACGCACAGATAATATCCGTCTACACGGAACACTCACCGCCCGCACACCGGAGACGGACGCCACAGAAAGCCGAAGACCCAAACCGAGAAGCGCCGCCCGCGCCGGAAGTGACGTAAAACACAGGCCGAGCAAAACCCTCAGGAAGAAAACGACGGAAACACGTCGCGCCGGAAATGGCGTCGCCTAGTCTGGAGAGCGCAGCAGCTGGAAACCAAATGAGTAGAATAGAAGATGGTGTGTTTGTGTGACCATTAGAGACATTCATAGAGGAGGAAGGGGGTGAGGGCTGCACATACCGCCCATTGTTCTGTACAGACAGACAGACCACCGGTTCTGAGGGGGACACTAAATCTAATGAGCAGTATTGTGGGGCTGGGGGACTCATTGTATGGGAGGGGGACACGTATGGGCGAGCCGGGGGACTCATTGTATGGGGGGACTCATACGGGGGCCAGGGGGGACTCATTGTATGGGGGGGGACATGTATGGGCGGGCTGGGGGACTCATTGTATAGGGGGGCGGGGGATACATTGTATGGGGGACACGAATGGGGGGACTCGTATGGGGGGGCTGGGGGGACACGTATGAGGGCGGGAGATATTGTATGGGGGGGCTGGGGGACTCATTGTATGGGGGAGGGGGACACATTGTATGGGGGGGGACACGTATGGGAGAAGGGGACACATTGTATGGAGAGGCTGGGGGATACATTGTATGGGGGGCCTGGGGATTCATTGTACGGGGGACACATTGTATGGGGGCAGGGCGATTCATTGTATGGGGGCAGGGCGATTCATTGTACGGGGGCAGGGCGATTCATTGTACGGGGGCCGGGGGACACATTGTATGGGGGCAGGGAGATTCATTGTACGGGGGGCCGGGGGACACATTGCTGACTACGGGCAGCACTTACCCACTTGAAGACCAGGCCTTTTCTGTCACTTTTTGTTTCAGGGCCGGTGTTCTGCCAGAATAGCGAACCCATCAGATTAGGTAACGAAAGAGAGGTTCCATCAGCTGCGCATGCGTTCCACCGCTACCAGGTTTGCTCATCTGACAGAACAACTGCAGTTAGAAGGCGGCAGCGGACATCTTACTACACCCAGCTACGTCTTGAATTTCAGAGTAATTTTAGCAATAAAGTGAGCGTATATAAATAAATATAGTATATTGACATCTGTGATGCTGTTTTGATGTTACATTTTGTAACGAGCTGGACGCCAGCCATAGGAAGGTGGCGGAGGCCATATTTGTACTCTCCGCACTGTTCAGTGCTAAACCTGACCGCTGTATTTTTGCCTGAATTCGGCCCTAAAACCGAGCCAAAGACGCACAGGACTCCTGTGTGGGCCGCTCCGCATCCGCCCCGAGATGTGGGAACCAGCTCCATAGAGAGTCGGTCACAATCTCCGGTCATGTGAATTGGATGTGGAAAAAAATCCACATCCAATTCGCATTGGTGTGAACCTAGCCTTAAGCCTCGTACCCAGAATCTGATTTTTGGCAGGGAATTGTGTGATGACAGAATCCGACCGTACGCTTCTTCAGACAATTGTTGTCCAACTTTCGGCTAACAAATGTTGGATGGCAGGCTAGTAGATTTTCAGCGGATAACGGTCTGTTGTCAAATTTTTGTATTGTCTGTACACAAGTCCGTCACACAAAAGTCCAAAGTACAAACACGCATGCTCGGAATCAATGCTCACCAAACACGACATTTGCAGAAGGTGCCCAAAGGGTGGCGCTCAAGAGCTGAAATTCCACATAGTACGTCACTACGTTCGTGTTGGCCGACAATTGTGTACCGTTAGTATGCAAGGCAAGTTCCTGGCACACACCCTTCAGACAAAAGTCTGACGCTCTGTTGGCCAACAATCGGATCGTGTGTACGAGGCTTTAGACTTTCAAAATTAAACATCCAAACAGCATCACAGATGTCAATATACTATATTTATATACGCTCACTTTATTGCAAAAATTACTCTGAAATTCAAGACGTAGCTGGGTGTAGTAAGATGTCTGCTGCCACCTTTTGACTGCAGTTGTTCTGTCAGATTAGCAAACTTGGTAGCGGTGGAATGCATGCGCAGCTGACGGGATTGCTATTCCGACAGAACACCGGTTTACGCCACATGCAGTCCAATGCGTTTTTTTTTCTCTGCATCAAGAACGCATGGAAGTTAGGTTATATGGTTTCCAATGGCATAGTTCACACCACTGCAGTCAGTTCCAGAAAAAAAAAAATAACATGCTGCATTTTTCCTGCACTGGACTGTACTGGAATATGGTAAAACACATCAAAAACGCACCAGACTCCAGTACCGTGAAAAAAAAAAGAACAGGGAAAAAAAGCATCTGGAATGCCCCCGGAAACACGCGTCAAAAACACACATGCAGAAATGTATCCTGAATGGATCTGGAGAGCATTTTTGTGGTGTGAACCAGCCCTAAATCAGTATTTGCTAGAAGAGTACTTGTAACCCCCAAACATAATTTCTATTTTTTATTGCAGAGACCTCCCTATAGCCGAATGACGGCTACAGCACGGACCTGCTTTGCCGGGACTACGTCCTATGACGTCGTCCCGTGCACGAGCGGCCTGCGCGCCCCCTGAAGGGCGCGTGCAGCGCGCTCTGTGATCAGCGGCAGTGATCGGGACATCAAGCTGCTGCCAGCCCCTCAGTGCCCACCTGTGCCCATAAACAGTGCTGCCTACCAGTGCCATCTGTCAGTGCCCACAGTGCTACCTATCAGTGCCCACAATCAGTGCCTGAGGAACAGTGCCACCAGTACCAGTTCTGCCTATCAGTGCCCATCCGTGCCGCCCATCAGTGGCCTATCAGTACTGACTTGTCTGTCCCCATCAGTGCCACCTTATCAGTGCCGCCCTAAGGCTCGATTCACATCTATGCATTTTGCTTTTGAGCGTTTTTGCTGTGCTTGCCGCGTTTTTGGACATGCGTGTTTACCGCGATTTGCGTTTTTGTATTTTTTTTTACACTGTGGTTGGTTAGCAACCAGCTATATACAGTGTAAAAAAAAAAATGCAAATCGTGGCAAAATCGCAGCAAAAACACGGTACTTGCGTTTTGGATGCGGGTCCATTGACTTCTATTCCATGCAAAACGCTGCATTTTGCATGAAAAAAAGTCCCCGACCCTTTCCAAAAACGCAGAGGCACAAAAATGCATTGATGTGAACATGTTCCATAGGAACCCATGTTAAAAAATTTCCCAGCATTTCTGCAAAATGCATCAAAAAACGCGCTAGTGTGAATGGAGCCTTACTGTGCCTATCAGTGCCCACCAGTGCAGCCTATCAGTGCCCACCAATGCCGCCTCATCAGCGCATATCAATGAAGCAGAAAAATTACCTGTTTGCAAAATTTTATAACAAACTATTAAACATGATTTATTTTTTTTTTTCCAAAATTTTCCATCTTCCAGCTGTGTAAATACCACCAAAAGAAAGCTCTATTTGTGGAAAAAAAAATGATAAAAATGTCATTTGGGTACAGTGTTGTATGACCGCGCAATTGTCATTCAAAGTGCGTCAGCGCCGAAAGCTGAAAATTGGTCTGGGCAGGAGGGGGGTTTAAGTGGCTAGAGAATAAAATGGCAATCGTTGCAATTTTTTATGTCATACAGTATTTGCGCAGCGCTTTTGCAACACAGCAGCCAAACTAAGTTTTTAGCATTTTGTTCACACAAATAGAGCTTTCCTTTTGATGGTATTTAATCACCACTTTTTTTTTTTTTTTTCTAAATAAACTAAAAAAGACTGAACATTTAGAAAAAAAATATCAAATTTTTCTGTTATAAAATTTAGCAAATCTTTCTTTATAAATTTATCCCAAAATGTATTCTGCTACATTTCTTTCATGAAAATAACCCACATCAGTGTATATTTTTTAGTTTGTAGGAAAGTTATAGAGTCCACAATCTATGGTATATGCACTATATTGCCAAAAGTATTGGGACACCTGCCTTTACACGCCAAGAACTTTAATGACATCCCAGTCTTAAGCCTCGTACACACGATCAGATTTTCCGAAAGGGTGTGCCTGGATTTTGTCTTGCATACAAACAACAAGGAATTGTCGGCCAACAAACACGAACGTAGTGATGTACTACGTGGTTTTTCAGCTCTTTAGCGCCACCCTTTGGGCTCCTTCTGCTAATTTTCGTGATAGTAGAAGTTTGGTGTTGATTAGTGCTTTTCAGTTCGTTTCTGAACGGCCGTTCGTCAACCAGGTATGTTGCGGAATCGGAGGAGATAACATGTTATTCATTATTGGCCTTGGAGTTATTGCTTTGACTCAAGTCCAGTCCAGGAACAGGAGGAGGGGGATTTCTTGGACCAAAAATTGGTTGCTTTATTAATTGTGACCAATTATGTCATATGCCTTTGCTGCGGGAGCTCCAGGAGAATAATCCAGATGTTTTTCAGAATTATCTCTGGATGACGGACTCCTGCTTTCACCAACTCTTGGCATTGTTGACCCCCTATATTAAGAAGCAGGACACATGCATGAGGCTTTTATTTTATTTTTTGGTTGAATAATAATGATTTTATTTGTTATATTTTTGGATGCATAGAATGCAGAATAAAAAAAGATTGTGGAGAATAATACTTGGCTATGTGTTTTACTTCAAATGACAGTTTGGGAGTAGACAGTTACATTTTAACCACTTCAGCCCGGACCAATTTGCAGCCAAAGGACCAGGCCCCTTTTTGCGATTCGGCACTGCGTCGCTTTAACTGACAATTGCGCGGTCGTGCGACGTGGCTCCCAAACAAAATTGGCGTCCTTTTTTTCCCACAAATAGAGCTTTCTTTTGGTGGTATTTGATCACCTCTGCGGTTTTTATTTTTTGCGCTATAAACAAAAATAGAGCGACAATTTTGAAAAAAATGCAATATTTTTTACATTTTGCTATAATAAATATCCCCAAAAAATTATATAAAAAAACATTTTTGTCCTCAGTTTAGGCCGATACGTATTCTTCTACATATTTTTGGTAAAAAAATCGCAATTAGCGATTATTGATTGGTTTGCGCAAAAGTTATAGCTTTTACAAAATAGGGGATAGTTTTATAGCATTTTTATTAATATTTTTTTTTTTTTTTACTAGTAATGGCGGCGATCAGTGATTTTTATTGTGACTGCGACATTATGGCGGAAACATCAGACATTTTTGACACATTTTTGGGACCATTGTCATTTATACAGAAATCAGTGCTATTTAAATGCACTGATTCCTATGTAAATGACAGTGGCAGTGAAGGAGTTAACCACTAGGGGGCGGGGAGGAGTTAGTGTGACGTGTTGTGTGGTTTTTTTTTTACAGTAGGGGGCGTGGCTGACGTCTGACATCACTGATCGGCTGTTCCCGATGACAGGGAACAGCAGATCACTGACAGTCCGAGTAGGAAGCGCGGGGAGAGGTTTGTTTACACAGACCTCTCCCAAATTCTTCAGCTCTGTGACCCGATCGCGGGACACCATCGGGTCCGCTGGTCCCACGGCCGTGGTCATGGAGCTCCCGACCGGGTCGCGAGTGCGCCCCCACGCCTAGGCAATTAAAGGGGACGTATATATACATGCTTTTGCCTAGCCGTGCCATTTTGCCGACGTATATTTACATGCGGCGGTCGGGAAGCAGTTAAAAAATACAATGTAAAATTGACAAAGGACAACAACATAGTTGTATCTTTGATCTTAAAAACTTCAGGATAATTGTGTTGTGGTAACTTGCACCCAAAAAATAAAGCATAATAATATTATTCTTGATATCACTAGAAAAAAAAGCCTTTGAAAATGAATTTGCAATAACTCCATCAGTATCACCAGCAAAGCAGCTTCATTATTATCCCATTAAAGTGGAAGTAAACCCCCCTATCGTTTTCAGCCAAGGAAGCTGCCATCTTTGCCTCTGTTTAATCTTCAACTGCCACAGTGCTGCACATGTGATCCATTATGACACCAGCCATTGGATGGTTTGACTGTTTGGTTGAGAGCACAGCCAATGTGCAGTTAGCATTCACGGCATGCCTTTTTTTTTTTAGACTGTTAAATCGATGGGTTTACTTCCGCTTTAAAGAAGAAGAGAATTGGGCGCTGCATTTGGAGATTTCATAATTTGCCACATCTCCAATGTTAATTCTCCATTACGAACGCTAATTTACAAGACCGACCGATTCCGGCTCGTCCTACTTCCGAGCATGCGTGTTTGTACTTTGGTCTTTTGTCCGACGGACTTGTGTACACACGCTCGGAAAATCTGACAACAGACATTTGTTATTGGATAATTTTAAAGCCTGCTATCCAACATTTGTACGCGGAATATCCGACAACAATTGTCCAATGGAGCATACAAACGGTCGGATTTTCCGCCAACAGCCTGTCATCACACAATTCCCGTCGGAAAATCAGATCGTGTGTACGAGGCTTAAGTCCGCAGGGTTCAATATTGAGTTGGCCCACCCTTTGTAGATATAACAACTTCAACTCTTCTGGAAAGGCTGTCCACAAGATTAAGGAGTGTATCTATGGGAGTGTTTGACCATTCTGCCAAAAGCGCATTTGTGAGGTCAGGCACTGATGTTGGACGAGAAGGCCTGGCTAGCAGGCTCCACTCTAATTTACCCCAAAGGTGTTCTATCGGGTTGAAGTCAAGAGTCTGTGCAGGCCAGTCAAGTTCCTTCACCCCAAACCCGCTCATTTATGGACCTTGTTTTTTGATTGGACCAAATCATTTGGTGAAGGGGGGGGGGGGGGATTATGGTGTGGGGTTGTTTTTCAGGAGTTGGGCTTGGCCCCTTAGTTTCAGTGAAGGGAAATCTTAAGAATAGTCGGAATACCAAGACATTTTGGACAATTTCATGGTCCCAACTTTGTGGGAACAGTTTGGGGATGGCCCCTTCTTGTTCCAACATGACTACGCAAGAGTGCACAAAGCAAGGTCCATAAAGACGTGGATGAGCGAGTTTGGGGTTGAGGAACTTGACTGGCCTTCACAGAGTCCCGACCTCAACCCGATAGAACACCTTTGTGATGAATTGTGGTCGGTTCACCTTTACAGAACAAATGTGGGGCCTGTTCACACTGAAAGCGGAAGTAAACCCATCGATCTAACAGTTTGAAAAAACAGTTACATTCCCGGCATGCCGGAAATGCTAACTGTCACATTGGTTGTACTCTCAACCAAACTGTCAAACCATCCAATGGCTGGTGTCATAACTGATCACATGTGCAGCTTCATGGTAGTTAAAGATTAAACGGAGTCCAAGATGGCAGCTTCCTTGGCTGAAAACGATAGGAGGGTTTACTTCCACTTGAAGCATTGTAAAAAAGATTACGTTTTTAACCACTTAAGGACCAGGCGACGCAGTTATACTGCAGCAGGTTGGCTCTCCTGTGCGAATCGCCATTCCTGTATATCGACCGCTTTAAAAGCTGTAGGGGGCCCAGGGCCGGCGGTCGCGATGCTTACCAGCCACCAGCCATCACTCCTGACAGAGACAGAACTAAGATCTGTCAATGTAAACAGACAGATCTCTGTTCTGTCATGGGAGGAGAGACAGATCTGCTGCTCCTAAAGATTAGGAACAGCGATCTCTCTCCTCCTCCAGGCAGTCCCATCCCCCTCACAGTTAGAACACACATGAGGGAACACATTTAACCCCTTGATCACCCCCTAGTGTTAACCTCTTCCCTGCCAGTAACATTTATACAGTAATCAGTGGCTATTTTTAGCTCTGGTCGCTGTATAAATGTCAATGGTCCCAAAAAAGTGTCCGATCTGTCCGCCGCAATGTCGCAATCTGCTAAAAATCACTGATCGCCACCATTACTAGTAAAAAATAATAATAAAAATGCCATAAATCTGTCCCCTATTTTGTAGACGCTATAACTTTTGCGCAAACTAATCAATATACACTTATTGCAGCCTAAACTGATGGAAAAAAAATATATAAAAAATAAATAAATTTGGGGATATTTATTATAGCAAAAAGTAAAAAATATTGTGTTTTTTTTTTTCAAAAATTGTCGCTCTTTTTTTGTTTATAGCGCAAAAAAAAAAACACTGCAGAGGTGTTCAAATACCACCAAAAGAAAGCTCTATTTGTGGGAAAAAAAGGACGTAAATTTTGTGTGGGTACAGCGTCGCACAACCGTGCAATTGTCAGTTAAAGCTGTATCGCAAAAAATGGCCTGGTCATTAAGGGGGAACGCAACACATAATGTATTTTAGATGCGTTTTGTATACATTTTCATTCCTGGGAAAAAATAGTTGTGACTCAAAATAACGCCCTGTTCACACAGGTGTGCTTTAATCATGCTAAAATGTAACTTTCCAGCGTGACAAACACACACAGAGACTAGTTCTCTATAACTACTTCCCTACCGTCCCGATTCTGACATTTCTCTCCTACATGTAAAAACCTGTATTTATTTTTTTTTTTTTTGCTAGAAAATAATTTAGAACCCCCAAACATTATATATATATATATATATATTACCAGAGGCCTTAGGGAATAAATTGGTGAGTGTTGAAATGAACCCGGTTCATTACGTGACCAAACAAGACAGCTACAAAACTGTATATGGTGCGTGAAATGCACTGCCCAAAATCATTGGATCAGTATGATAGCCAATAAACTAATATTTCCTAAAAGAGATGTCAACAATATTAGCCTTCATAATTTCCTAAAAGGTTCTTTAACTGCTTGCCGACCAGCTGCCGCAGTTGTACTGTGGCAGAATGGCACGGGCAGGCGAATCAACGTTATGTTACATCGCTCCCTCTGGTGGTCACTAGGGGTGCGCGCCCGCAGCTCGCCCCCGGAGCAGATGCGAGTGCCCGGCGGTCTCAATGACGCGATCGCTCGTAACACGCCGAGAACCGGGATCTCTGTGTCTCTAGCCAATCCACGCTAGTTTCACTAGTGTGCCATTAGAAGCCATCACAGCCATGCCTACTAATGGCATGGCTGTGATTGGGCAGTGCAGCATGTGACCCAGCCTCTATAAAAGGTACACACACACAGCACACAGCGTCATTCTGCTATAGACAGGTTCCTTGTGCTGCTAAGATAGGATTTCATTAGGATTTTGTTAGTCTGATAAAGTCAGTCAGTCCACATTCCTTAAATTTTCTTCAAATTAGTTATATCAGTGAGCGATCTACATAGCTAGAGTAGACTAGAGAGTGTCTTTATTAAGGAAAAGAAAGAGGCAGAGAGAATTATTCAAGAGATTCCTGAATCAATTGTACCCTGGCTGGGGTGCAGTGCACAGTCTTTTAACAGTGCCATGAGGCCAGTGCCAGACAAAATATAAGTTTTACCTGCAAGCTCAGTGCAGCATCACTGCACTGCATATTTTAGTAAGAGATACACCATACTCTGTGTGTATTCTGCTATTGGAAAAACATTGCAAAAGAATTAAATTTTGCTGTGATTTGGGGATTTTTTTTTTCCAATAGCATTTTCTGCATGTCCATACACGCTTTAGACACTGTACGTGTATTCTGCTATCGACAAAAAATTAAATATTTCAGTGCTTTGTGCAGGAGTGTGACATACAATCGATCGATATTTCTTCTATTTTGCTATCCTAAAAAAAAAATTGTAGTGACATTTTTTTTTCCCAATAGCATTTTCTGCAGTTTAGCAGTTTTTGAGATACACGCTTTACATACTGTGGGTGTATTCTGCTATTGGAAAAACATTGCAAAAAAAAATAATTTTGCTGTGATTTGGGGATTTTTTTTTTTTTCCAATAGCATTTTCTGCAGTTTAGCAGTTTTTGAGATACACGCTTTACATACTGTGGGTGTATTCTGCTATTGGAAAAACATTGCAAAAAAATTTGAGCAAGCGCAGTACAGGGCGGACACTATGCGACGGGGGACAGAATTCGACACATCATTCACCACTAGCCTTACCCAGCCATTGTTGTATTTTTGAACCAGTGTTGGCTACCTCGTCCTCCTCCACCGCCGCTTCCACCTACATCGCCACATCCACTGCCACCTCCACCTCCTACTCCATATGGACCTCGTCCTCCTAGGTCAAGATTATAATTTTTTAATTTTTTTAATTTCCAAGTATTTTATTTTCCCACTATCTTATCCATTAAATTGAATAATTTTTTCCAGAAAGTGCGTATTCCCACCATATGTGCGGCATTGTGCCGTTGAGTTTCTAAAGGTTCTTAATGACTTCCTGTACCTCTTCTGCTGAGAAGGGGGCCTCCAGCATTTTATTTTTAATTTTTTTATGTTATTTTAAGTTATTTCCCTATCCACATTTGTTTGCAGAGCACTTGCCATGCTCTTAACAACATTTTGTTGCCATTTGCAGCCCTCTAGCCCTTTCCATGACTTTTTTACAGCAATTTTAGTCTTCAAAAGTTCGGGTCCCCATTGACTTCAATGGGGTTCGGAGTTCGGGGTCAAGTTCGGTCCCGAACCCGGACTTTTTTCCGAAGTTCGGCCGAACCCGCCGAACCCGAACATCCAGGTGTCCGCTCAACTCTAGTAATAATACATTTTTATAGCACTGATCGCTGTATTAATGCCAATGGTCCCCAAAATGTGTCAAATTTGTCCGATATGTCTGCCATAATGTCGCAGTCACGATAAAAATCGCAGATCGCCATTACTAGTAAAAAAAAAATAATAATAATAAAAATGCTATAAATCTATCCCCTACTTTGTAGACGCTATAACTTAACCAATTAATATACGCTTATTGTGATTTTTATTACCAAAAATATGTAGAAGAATACATATCGGCCTAAACTGATAGAAAAAATTTGCTTTTTTTTTAAAAAAGAATGGGGATATTTATTATAGCAAAAAGTACAAAATATTGTGTTTTCTTCAAAATTGTCGCTCTTTTTGTTTATAGCACAAAAAATAAAAACCACAGAGATCAAATAACACCAAAATAAGCTCTATTTGTGGGAAAAAAAGGACGTATATTTTTGTTTGGGTACAACGTCGCACGACCGCACAATTGTGAGTTAAAGCGACGCAGTGCCGAATCGCAAAATGTGCTCTGGTCAGGAAGGGGGTAAAATCTTCCGGGGCTGAAGCGGTCATTCCACCCAAAAAATTGATAATTCACCTATAGGTGGAGTAATTTCAATGACTTCTGTTATGTCTCGGTTACTCCAACAGTGAGATTTAGAATACTTTATTGATCCCAAAGGGAAATTATTGGCGAGATCTCCCTTCTTCAAGTTTATTCCCTCTGTCTCCAAATTATTTTGCAATGGAATTGTCAAAAAAAATGGAATTGTCAAAATAGAGGGGAATCTGCTAAGGCTGGAGCAGCCAGAACCTGTAGCAGCTGTACATGGTAACCAATCAACTTCTACTGTAGCTTTCATTTTCAATGCGTAACCGAACAAGTTGAAGCTAGAAGCTGATTGGTTACTAGAAGCTGATTGGTATACACAGCAGCACCAGTTTTAGTAAATTTCCCCTAAACTGTTTCGCTAAAAAATTTAACGAATCGTTCGAATCGAACGAATACGAAAACAACGAAAATCCGAAATAACCAAATTAGAAACAACAAAACTGCGAAAGAAGAAAATCCGAAAAATGAAAACGGGAACAACGAAAATCAAAATGAACGAAAAAATTTGTACATTCGTAACTTTTTTTTTTTTTGAATTGGTAATTTTCCATGTCCCTTACAATGGCGCTGCTTAACGTGCCTCTAATGGATTGAACGAAAAAATTCGTACATTCGTAACTTTTTTTTTTTTTTCGATTCGTAATTTTTCGTGTCTCTTACAATGTAATAGCATACACATTACATAAAATTATGAATTCTACTCCGATTACGAATCTACGAAAACAATGTTACGAAAGTACGAATAAATCAATCTAACGAAAGTACGAATGTAACTAAATCTACGAAAATACGAATGCGTCCGAATACAAAATATAACGAAAATACGAATGCGTACGAATTTCGAATAAACGAAAATTAAACTAACAGAGAAACGAATCAACGAAAAAATAACTCTTACGAAAATACGAATCGTTACGAATACGAACACCGACGACTTACGAATCGTTACGAATCAACGGAAACGAAAAAAAATTAAACGAAAATAAACTTTTTTTTTTTGTTGTGCACATGTTTAGTTGAGAGGCTTGCTTGCTTCTTGCTGGACTCTGGAAACCTTAGGTTGAGTACCTCAGAATGGGAAGGCTCATTGAATCATGGGATGGAATATGCTTAATTTCACAGCCAATGAAAATATATATAGAACGGCAGTGCTCTGCAATTTTGTTGTGCCACATCACGTCTAGATTGACCTGTTACCCTCATATGGGCCCTCCCCAATCGCCACGGGAGGCTCCGCTGGGTGTGTCCACATGCCTATAGGGCATCCAAGTGGGGTAAGAGACTGTATATCCCAATGCTGTATATCCCTATATATTTTTCCCCCACACATGGGCGTCCGCAGAACTTTTTTCAGGGGGGGGGCATAATTTTAGGGTCACCCATGCACCGCCCCTTTTCGAAAATGTCATTATCACATTATCATGGTCAGAGTCTGCAGACGTATTACAGTCCCTAGGATAAGTAATGGGTAATGGCCAACAGGCTCTCTTACCAGACCCAGCGAAACTACAGCAGTGATCACTCCGGCTGGACGATCGTTCACTCTGGGTTCCCCGGGGGCGACACTGGTCAGTAGTGTAGCATGTCTGTACCCTGGTAGTGGCTCAGTCTTTCTCTCTCTGGTGGTGCTGGCCAGTGTGGCTCTCTCTCTGGTGGTGCTGGACAGCATGACTATTTTGTGGCCCTGGCAGGCTCTCTCTCTGGCTTCCGCCCAGCACACTCCTCGTCCTGTAGCACTCTCTCCCTCAGCTTCTTTCCAGGCTGCAGTCTCTCAATCTTTCACTTGATCGAGCTGTAGCCTCCTCCCTGTGGAAAATGGAGCCGCCAATCTTTTGGGATTACCTGTCCCATGAAGCTTGCCTCTCCTAGTCGCCTTTGATTGGCCCTCAGTTATGGCCAATAGGGAAGGAACGGAGCAGGGCAGGAAGCTGGGTAGGGAACCTGGTGAGAGCTGCCGTCTCTTCTTCCTGACAGAAGAATGGGTGGGGCGAGGGGGGGAAACCTCTGATAGCCCGCAGCTCGCCATTCTTCCATCACAGCACAGCCAAGTTCTCTGCTGGACTGAGCAGGGAAAAAGAGCCCAAAGTCACACTACACTTGACAGCACCTTAATGGTGTCACCCCAATGTTGGGTGGCACCCGGGTGCGGCACCTCGATGGAGACACAACTGTATTGTATAAACTGAATTTAAGATCCGATCCCTGATTCCAGGGGGGGGCACTTGACCCCCCATTGCCCCTACCTGCGGACGCCCATGGTTTGGTTACGCATTGAAAATGAAAGCTACAGTAGAAGCTGATTGGTTACCATGTACAGCTGCTACAGCTTCTGGCTGCTCCAGTCTTAGCTGATTCCCCTCTATTTTGACAATTCCATTTTTTTTTGACAATTCCATTGCAAAATAGTTTGGAGACAGAGGGGGTAATCTTGAAGAAGGGAGATGTCGCCAATAATTTCCCTTTGGGATCAATAAAGTATTCTGAATCTCACTGTTGGAGTAGCCGAGACATAACAAGTCATTGAAATTACTCCACCTATAGGTGAATTATCACATTTTTGGGTGGAATGACCGCTTCAGCTCCGGAAGATTTTACCCCTTTCCTGACCAGAGCACTTTTTGCGATTCAGCACTGCGTTGCTTTAACTCACAATTGTGCGGTCGTGCGACGTTGTACCCATACAAAATTTGTGTCCTTTTTTTCCCACAAATAGAGCTTAATTTGGTGATATTTGATCTCTGTGGTTTTGAAAAAAAAAACACAATATTTTTTTACTTTTGCTATAATAAATATCCCCAAATTTATTTATTTTTTTAATATTTTTTTTCCATCAGTTTAGGCTGCAATAAGTGTATATTGATTAGTTTGCGCAAAAAGTTATAGCGTCTACAAAATAGGGGACAGATTTATGGCATTTTTATTATTTTTTTTTTTTTACTTTTACTTGTAATGGCGGCGATCAGTGATTTTTAGCAGATTGCGGCGGACAGATCGGACACTTTTTTGGGACCATTGACATTTATACAGCGACCAGAGCTAAAAATAGCCACTGATTACTGTATAAATGTTACTGGCAGGGAAGAGGTTAACACTAGGGGGTGATAAAGGGGTTAAATGTGTTCCCTCGTGTGTGTTTTAACCGTGAGGGGGATGGGACTGCCTGGAGGAGGAGAGAGATCGCCGTTCCTAATCTTTAGGAGCAGCAGATCTGCCTCTCCTCCCCTGACAGAACAGAGATCTGTCTGTTTACATTTACAGATCTTAGTTCTGTCTCTGTCAGGAGTGATCGCTGGTGGCTGGTAAGCATCGCGACCGCCGGCCCTGGGCCCCCTACAGCTCTTTTTTTTTTTAATAAAACAGGAGTGCTTTATTGAAGGAAAGCATACAGTACAGGGTAAATGAACAGGTTAACACAATAGATGCAATCAGTACATATGATTCATAGTAGTTAATCTAGACCGAGTACAGGACTTCAGCTATTCATCCTAAAAAACAGTATACATTACAGCAATCTGGGTGATATTAACCAAGCATCCTTCAAGATATATGTCAACCCTCCTTTCCCCAGTGGGGGCAAGGAGCAAGAAGCAAATGGAGAAAACTCAACCCGGTGACATAAGAGAGTGTGGGAGTAGGAAGAGGGGGGGGGGACGGGGGAAGGAGGGGTGAGGGGCAGTGGCGTAACTAGAACCCTCAGGCCCCGATGCAAGAAACCATGGAGGGCCCCCCCCCCCCCGACCTCCGGACAAAGCTCTTTACTCCGAGCCCGATGTTGGAACACCAGGGCCCAGTCACAAGTGGGTGGCTGCATATAATGGAACCGATTTCTTAATTTTTATATAAAAAACACACACACACACACACTATATATATATATATATAAATATATATATATATTTATATATATATAAATGCACATATAAACCAGTGACAGCTGGTGCTCAAAATTTTTAGGGGGGCATAAGCAAACAAAAAAAAAAAAATCAGAAATAAAAACATCAATTACAGCCACTGTACCATCAAATGTCGCCACTGTGCCCATCATTGCAGCCACTGTGCCCATCAATTGCAGCCACTGTACCATCAAATGTCGCCACTGTGCCCATCAATTGCAGCCACTGTACCATCAAATGTCGCCACTGTGCCCATCAATTGCAGCCACTGTACCATCAAACGCCACCACTGTAGCATCGAGTGTCGCCACTGTGCCCATCACATGCTGCCACTGTGCCCATCAAACTCTGCTACTGTGCCCATCAAAGGCCACTGTGCCCATCAAATGCCGCCGCTGTGCCATCAAATGCCGCCAGCTCACTGTGCCCATCAAATGCTGCCAGTGTGCAGATGCTGCCACTGTGAATCCCCACCGCCCGCTCGCACACCCACACACATGCATGCACACCCCCACACACACATGCATGCACCCCCCCACACACACATTTTACCTAATACTCCCCAGTCCATGGCAACCACACCTTGTCAAACTTCCAGGGACATCCCCGACTAATGTAAGTCAATTTGTATAAGGGGAGGGCAGCATTAATTTTAGCCTCCCAAGTGGCAACCGTTGGGGGAGACGGCGACTTCCAGTGGCACAGTATTTCCTTTTTTGCATACAACAGGAGATATGAAATCAGCAACTTACAGTGGTGCGACCTCTGGTCGTCGTCGTGTACCCCCAACAGGGCCACCTCAGGATTCGCAGGGACCGATAGGTCCAAACGCCCATTCAGCTGCTCAAAGACACTTGCCCAGTATCGTGCTATCTGAGGGCATTCCCAAAACATATGGATAAATGAACCCAACTGTGTCCTACATCTGGGACAACCAGAGTCCCTGCCTGGGTATATCTTGGACAACCGTTCCGGGGTGAAGTACACTCTATGGAGAAACTTTGTTTGCACCAATTTATCAGCAGCTGAGACGACCAACTTAGGTCCCTGTTCCAGGCAGTCTTCCCAGTCCTCCCTCTCCAAGCCTGGTATATCCACTTTCCATTTGTCCCACAACCTATCTAATTTTGGGAAATCCTTGGACAGGAGTGTAGCATACAGTGCAGAGAGAGGTTTCTTAAGAGCATCGGAGGCCAAGAGGTCCTCCACCGGGTCCCGCTGTATCAGTGGAGGAGAGCAGAACTGAGCCCTCATAGCATGTCGAAGCTGGATGTACCGAAAGTACATCCAACCCGGCAAGGCATACTTCCTGGTCAATTGGGGGAACGACAATAGGTTCCCCGAGGGCATGACGTCCCCCAGAGTCCCAATGCCAAATCTGGTCCATATTTGCGGGTCTGGGACCATTTTAAGATGGGGAAAATTCGGATTCTCCCAGAGAGGCTGGTCCGGAGACCAGCGGCCCGGCTGAGAGAATCTACGTCTGGATATGGTCCACACCTTCACAGTGGCTTTGGTCGGGGCAGGTAGATCCCTGCATGCCCCCGTCCCTTTGAACGCCAGTGTTTGCAAAGCTTGCATAGAGCCCACCCTATTCGCTTCAGTACAGACCGCTGCATTCGTATGTTGCGCCTCCAACCACCAGCGTACCCTGACCAGCATCGCCGCCAAGTAATACGTTTGGAAGTTTGGGAGGGCTAATCCCCCAAATTCAATTGGCAGTTGCAACGTGGACTTAGCTAACCGAGGGACCGAGCCGTGCCATAAAAATGCTAAAACGCATTTGTCTATTTCCCTAAAGAAGGTCACTGGTATCCAAACCGGGCTATTCCTGAAGAAATAGTTCAGCTTGGGTAGCAAGATCATCTTAAGAATACCAATGCGACCCAATAAGTTCAGCGGAAGCCCGGACCACAGCTGACATTTGTCCTTAACAAGTCGGAGCTGAGGGACCAAGTTCAAAGCGAAATACTGGGAAACCTCCCTGGCCACCCTAACCCCAAGGTACTTAAATTCTGTTACCCACACCAGAGGTATCGGATCTGGGGTGGCCCGGGCTCGATCATCCACTGGGAACAGCACTGACTTGGTCCAGTTAATGCGAACTCCAGACATTCTGCCGAATCTGTCAAATAGGTCCAGTGCAGCCGACAGGGATGGGCCAGCATCATTTAAGAAAAGTAAAGTATCGTCCGCATAGAGCGATATTTTTTCCTCCAGGTTACCTAGCCTCAGCCCCCGAACCCGCTGCAATTCCCTGACCAGAATCGCCAGTGGTTCTAAAGCCAGGGCAAAAAGACTGGGGGATAGAGGGCACCCTTGGCGGGTTCCTCTATGCAGTGTGAATGCACTAGATACCACATTGTTTGTACGAACTCTAGCCTTCGGTGACCTATATAGTAGTTGTATTGCGTGTATGAACTTGGGACCAAAACCAAAACGTCTCAAAACCTCCCATAAGTATCCCCACTCCACGGAGTCAAATGCCTTCTCGGCATCGAGAGAGGCAATGACTCGAGTGCCCGTGTTATCGTGCGCAAGAGACTGGTTTAAGAAAAGTCTTCTGATATTAATGTCCGTGTTCTTACCCGGCATAAAGCCAGTCTGGTCAGTGTGGATCAATGTAGATATTACAGTGGCCAACCGAATAGCCAGTATTTTGGCCAATATTTTTGCATCCACATTGAGCAGTGAAATAGGCCTGTAGGACCCGCATTCTCGGGGGTCTTTGCCGGGCTTGGGGATCAGGACAATCACCGCTTCCTCCATGGACTCTGGCAGAGCTTCTGTCTCAGTCAGGTCCGTGAAGAGAGCCGTTAACCTAGGCGCCAGTAATTCAACATGTTGAGTAAAATTCCGTGGGCAAGCCGTCCACCCCAGGGGTCTTACCACTCTGCAGACTACTAATTGCGGTTTGTACTTCCTCAAGAGTAATGGTTTCTTCTAACACTTTTTGTTTTTCCTGGGACAGAACCGGGAAGGGGACAGCAGCAAGATATGCCTCCAGTTCCGATGAGGAGAAGTCAGCTCTAGAGGCATACACCGCTTGAAAAAATTCCAAAAACCTGGTGTTAATGTCGTCTGGAGAAGACAAAACATTCCCATGGGCGTCAGCAATGTTAGCTATATGAGTAGAAGCAGAGTGATCTCTAGCCAACCAAGCCAGCAACCTACCATTTTTATTGCCATGTTCGAAAATCTTCTGTTTAGAGTAAAGCATGGATTTTTTAGTCTGCTCCACATTATGTAGTAAGAGGTCTCGGAGAGCCCCCTGCCACATCCTGTGGTTTGTAGCCGTAGGAGACTGAATAAAGGTAGCCTCCTTAGTTGCCGCAGCACTTTCCAGTGACTCCAGTGACCGGGAAGCCTCTCTCTGCAAGGAAGCTATACGGGAGATGTATTCGCCCCTTACCCATGCCTTAAAGGTGTCCCACAGAACAGCAGCTCCTGAGGTGGACCCGTTCCGTAGCCAAAAATCACAAATGGCCTCCAGCATACCCTCCTGTAAACGTTCGTCAGTTGCCCAGAACCTGGATAAATGCCACAGCCTCAGGCCCGGGGGGTTAGATAGTGCTAACCTAACTTGTATAGGGGCATGGTCCGATATGCCCCTTGGCAAGTGTTTTCGCTTCTCTGATCCAGCTCAGCGTCCCTGAGGACCCGTAGGCCAGATCAATGCGTGAGAGCGTCCTATAGGAGGACGAGTGACGTGTACTCCCTGTCAAATGGGTGGAACTGCCTCCAAATGTCAGTGAGACCATATGTATCTGCCCAGTTCCTCAAATCAGGTGAGATGTGGGCTTGTGTGCACATTCTGCCCTCTCTCTGTGGCACCATATTAAAATCGCCAAAGAAGAAAACCTCTCTAGTGTCATAGCCCAGCACCATTTGCATGATATCGTATAAAGTTGCACCTTGGCCGGAGATATAAGCCCACTAGCACTACATTTTTGTCATAAAGGGAAACATGCAGTATTACGTATCTTCCCCCCCCCCCCCGGGTCAATTTGTACATCCAGCAGCTGGATCGGAAGGGACCTGCGGACCAGGATGCTCACACCCCTCGCATACGTAGAATAAGTGGAATGTTGGTGCATTCCAACCCAGGCCTTTTTGAGCCCCAATATCCGCGCACCCACCAAGTGTGTTTCCTGAAAGATGCAGATATGGGGGTTATACTTTTGTATGTATTTAAACACCAGCGATCTCTTAACGGCCGAGTTCATGCCTCTAACATTCCAAGAAATTATGGAGAGATTAGCCATGTATGAGAGGGTTGAAATAAGTGAGCAGGGTCCCCAGGTCCCCCCCCCCCCCCCAAGAAGTCCTAACATAGACATAGAAACATAACAATCAGATGTGTCTATCACATATTGCAGGTGTACATTTTGCATCAGTAGAACTATGAGATTGCATTTAAATACCGGTACATTATACCTTTCCTTGGTAAGCGACTCCAAACTAATAACCGAGAGTAAACTTTTCCCGGACCTCTGCAACAGCAGAGATAATACCCCCCCCCCCCCCCACCCCCACAAAAACCTGAAGGTGATCATATCCCCAAACCCCCAACAAGAACATCAAATCACAGAGGGCGCTCACATATAGTGAGAGGAACAGTGAGCAGACCAGCAGAGATGCTGGCATTATAGATCCACATCATCAGTCTCCCAGCTAATACCAGGGGCGCAGTGCTTTGTTACAGGAAAAAAACAAAAACAAAGGAGAAACTCATATAAAATAGCGAGAGTAGGGGGGGCAGGAAAAAACAGATATCCACCCCCCCCAAAAAGGGAAAAACATATCTAGTGCAAGTGAACTATGGTATAACCCTTTCGGCGCCGCACGGGGGCCATCAAATAAAAAACAAAAAACTCACCACAGCCCGCTACAGGCGGAACCCACCCCCAGTACTCCAACTCCATTAGTCTATACATTTGTAGGACATTGTCTGCCGTTGCAATTATATTCAACTCCCAGACCCTGAGACACCCACCCGGATCAAAAAAGAAAAAAAAAAAAAACCCCTGCCACCATGCATGCCGATGAGAAGTAGGACCGAGCCCGGTCTAGAATGTAAGCTCCGTCGGCGGTGCATGCCTACACGGAGAGAAGGGGAGAGACCTCTTCCACTTGCAGACAGTTGCTGGATTGTGTCTCTGTACACCGCGCAGCTGTCCCTCTTCCGGCCGCCCATAGCCGGGCACAGTACGCGATAAAGGCATGCATCCTGTCTCTAGTCAGTGGACCACATACCATTCCCAGGCCGCCTGGCAAGTCACCATAGGGCAGTTGTACAGTACATACCGTCCCGGGAAGGCACAGCAGCATCATCATCCCAGCGCCTACAAGGATCACATGGGCAGCACATTATCCTCAGTAAGCGCGGCACCCCATACCCCCCTCAGCATAGTCCGTAAAAGGCCTGCCTAATACCTTCAGGGTGAGTTCAGGGCAGCCGCAGCAGGGTCCACGTGCCTCCGTCTGCAGAGGGGGCCGCTATCGTAGATGTATGTCCACAGGTGGGAAGCGTAAACGATTCAGTTGGAGGAAGTCAGTCAGGCAATCGTCCCAATACCAGGAAGCCTTGGAGCAGGGTGTAGGGCCATCCGAGCCGGCCACAGGGAACTGTTAGTGAGCGGGGGGTAACGAATCCAGCCATGCCGCTGCGTCACGTGGTGCAGTGAA
>CM053033.1:206989852-207036491 GCA_028564925.1 Lithobates sylvaticus | reverse complement strand
TTCGGTTCGAACCAGAACCTTCGAACGGACCGAAAGTTCGCGCGAATTTTCGAACCCTATACGTTATAATGGACGCGAACGTTCGAAATCAAAAGTGCTAATTACAACGGCCAATATGCATGTTAATGTCATAAAACAGGTTTGGGGACCCGGGTCCTGCCCCAGGGGACATATATCAATGCAAAAAGAACTTTTAAAAACTAACGTTTTTTCGGGAGCAGTCATTTTAATGATGCATAAAGTGAAAAAAAAAAAAGTGAAATTTTCCTTTAAATATGGTACCTGGGGGGTGTCTAAAGTATGCCTGTGAAGTGGCATGTGTTTCCGTGTTTAGAACTGTCCTTGCACAAAATGACATTTGTAAAGGAAAAAAAGAAGCCATTTAAAACCACTTGCGGCTTTAGGTTTGTTCTTAAGTAGAATCTGAACAGGTACATTATGAAGTGTAGCTCCATCCCCAAAAAATCTATTTTTAAGCTTTTTGGAGAACATAGGGAGGGGTTATCACCCTGTAACATTTGCTGTCTTTGCACATCTGTTCAGAACATGTCACCTCACTTTCCGTCCCAATGACAAATGTTTTTGGAAAAGTGGGGTTTTAATTGAAACAAGGATTGGTGATAAAGTATCAGTAGAGAGGAGATACCTTTTTTCCCAAATTAAATCTAACAGGATAGAATTTCCCTTCCTAGGGGTAGATTTCCTCTCACTTCCTGTTTTCTCTTTCCATTTGCAAGTAGGAGTCGTTTGTAAGTTGGATGTTTGAAAGTAGGGGCCTGGCGTATATACTCTGCAGAAATGTGCCCTATTAGATGTTGGTGTAGCCACAAGACTGGTGGGCACAGGAATGGGCCCTGCTATGAGTTAATAGATCAAGATTTGTAATTGCATGCACCTTTTGAACAGGGCAGAAAAATTGGGGGTGGTGGTGGTGGTGGACGGTGTTGCCACAAGACTGTAAGCTCTCACAGTTACTCTTGGTGGGCGCAGGAATGGGCCCTGCTGTGAGTTATTAGATCAAGATTTGTAATTGCAAGCACCTGATGAACAGGGCAGAAAAATTGGGCCTTTGGCGGTGGTGGTGGACGGTGTTGCCACAAGACTGTAGGCCCTCACAGTTACTCTTGGTGGGCGCAGGAATGGGCCCTGTTGTGAGTTATTAGATCAAGATTTGTAATTGCAAGCACCTGATGAACAGGGCAGAAAAATTGGGCCTTTGGCGGTGGTGGTGGACGGTGTTGCCACAAGACTGCAGGCCCTCATAGTTACTCTTGGTGGGCGCAGGAATGGGCCCTGCTGTGAACTATTAGATCAAGATTTGTAATTACCCGCCCCTGTTAAACAGGGGCTGAAAAATTGTGCCTTAGGCACTGGTGCTGGTGCCACAACACTGCAACCCGGCCCTCACAGATACTGTACTTGGAGCACAGCAGTCACACGTGTTGCGAAGCATTTTTTTAAAAAAATTGTAAGTACCCGCCCCTGTTAAACAGGGGCTGAAAAATTGTGCCTTAGGCACTGGTGCTGGTGCCACAACACTGCAACCCCTCACAGAGACTGTACTTGGAGCACAGCAGTCACACGTGTTGCGAAGCATTTTTTTAAAAAATTGGAAGTACACGCCCCTGTTAAACAGGGGCTGAAAAATTGTGCCTTAGGCACTGGTGTGGTGGCATGGATCATTGAGGAGGAGGAAGAGGATAGTCAGTGAACATAAGAGGACAGTCACTCAGCATCAGCATAGGCAGTCTTGAAGGGATGTGACATTAAAAATTATTCGGTTATATCCGCCTCAGGTGCCTGGTAGCTGGTAGTGATCCAAGACTGATTCATTTTGATGAATGTCAGTCGATCAACCGAGGCGGTGGACAGGCGCACCCTATGATCAGTCACAAATCCTCCAGCAGCACTGAATGTGCGTTCGGAAAGAACGCTGGAGGCAGGACAGGCCAGTAGCTCAATTGCATACTGTGCAAGCTCTGGCCAGTGATCCATCCTCAGGACCCAGTAAGCCAGAGGATTTTCGGTGGGAAAGGTGTCCAAGTCTGACCTTGCCCCAAGGTATTCCTGCACCATGTATATCAGACGCTGGCGATGGTTGCTGGAACCGATCATACCTTGGGGCTGCGGACTAAAAAAATTGTCTGAACGCATCGGTCAGACGTCCACCTTCCCCACCGCTCCTTCTGCCACTGACCGAAGCCTCAGCAACTCGTCGCCCAGGACCAGGAGTTTGTAGCCTCCCAGTTTCTGGGAACGCGTTGCACAGACCTTTCTGCAAGGCCTCCCTGAGATGTCTCATCCTCTGCTCCCTCTGCGACGGCAAGATAAGGTCCGCAACCTTACCCTTGTACCGCGGATCAAGGAGAGTGGCCAGCCAGTAATGGTCCCTCTCCTTGATCGAAGAACACGAGGATCCTTCCGCAGGCTTTGCAGGATCAGGGAGGCCATGCAGCGTAGGTTAGCTGAGGCATTCGGTCCGGAGTCTTCTGGGTCACTGAGGATGACATGATCGCCAGCCACCTCCTCCCAGCCACGTACAAGTCCACTGGCTTGTTGGGACTGTACATCATCCCTAAAAGACTGCTGCTGCTGATGCTGAGTGCCAGGCTCCACCTCCATGCTCACACAATCCTCCTCCTCCTCCTCCTCCTCCTCCTCATCCTCTTCCTGTGTGATGGGTGGGACAGAAGGAACACTGTCCGGATAAAGGGGGCCTTGAGAGGCAAGGAAGTCCTCCTCTTCCTGCCTCTGTTCTGCCTCAAGTGCCCTGTCCATTATCCCACGCAGCGTATGCTCCAACAGGTGGACAAGAGGGACAGTGTCACTGATGCATGCACTGTCACTGCTCACCATCCTCGTGGCCTCCTCAAATGGTGAGAGGACAGTGCATGCATCCCTGATCATGCTCCACTGACGTGGGGAAAAAAAACCAAGCTCCCCTGACCCTGTCCTGGTGCCGTAGTCGCAAAGGTACTCATTGATGGCCCTCTGCTGCGTGTGCAGTCGCTGCAGCATGGCCAACGTTGAGTTCCACCTGGTGGGCATGTCAGATATTAGGCGGTTCTTGGGCAGGTTCAGCTCCTTTTGCAGCTCAGTCAGCCGAGCACTGGCATTATAAGATCGGCGGAAATGCACACAGACTTTCCTGGCCTGCCTCAGGACATCCTGTAAGCCTGGGAACCTGCCCAAGAACCGCTGCACCACCAGGTTGAGGACGTGAGCCATGCAGGGCACATGGGTGAGCTGCCCCTGTCGCAGGGCGGAGAGGAGGTTGGTGCCATTGTCAGAAACGACCATTCCTGGCTTAAGCTGACGTGGCGTCAACCACCTCTCGGCCTGCCCCTGCAGAGCTGCCAGAACCTCTGGCCCAGTGTGGCTCCTGTCCCCCAAACACACCAGCGCAAGCACGGCATGGCATCTTTTTGCCTGCGTACTTGCGTAGCCCCTTGTACGCCTACGGAGCACCGCTGGTTCCAAGGACAGAGCACTGGAGGAAGAAGAAGAGGAGGGGGTGGAGGAGAGAGGTGTGTCACAACCAGTAGCAGTAGTCGCGTTTTGGAGGCGTGGTGGCGGAACAACCTCCAACACTACTGCACCTTGTCCTGCATCCCTCCCAGCTGCCAATAGAGTGACCCAATGGGCCGTGAAAGAAAGGTACCGTCCCTGTCCATGCCTGCTGGACCATGAGTCAGCGGTAATATGCACCTTACCGCTGACCGCCCTGTCCAGCGAGGCATGGACATTGCCCTCCACATGCCGGTAGAGAGACGGAATCGCCTTCCGCGAGAAAAAGTGGCGTTTGGGAACCTGCCACTGAGGAACCGCACATTGAACAAACTCACGGAAGGGGGCCGAGTCTACCAACTGAAAAGGCAGCAGTTGAAGTGCTAGCAATTTAGCAAGGCTAGCATTCAACCGCTGGGCATGTGGATGGCTGGGAGTGTACTTCTTTCTACGGTCCAGCAGCTGGGGCAGGGAAATTTGCCTGCTGCAATCGGACGTCGGTGTACTGCAAGTACTTGGTTGTGACACACCGAATTCTACACCTTCAGTCCTCTCAGAGCAGCTTTCAGAGAGGACTGAAGGTGTAGTGGGGATGGAGATCCCAGCTGAGGAGGAGCAAGGAGAGGTCCGCTTAGTTCTTTGGTGTGGGTCTTTTATGTGTGCCTGCCAACGAGCTGCATGGCAGGTCGCCATATGTCTGGTCATGCTTGTCGTGCCCAAGCGGCTGATGTTTTGGCCACGCGAGATACGCTTGAGACAAATATTGCAAATAGCAATCTGCTGCACTCGTCTCAAAAAAGGCCCACACCAAAGAACTTTTCTGATAACGTGCAGAGGCAGCGCCCTGCACAGGCGGAGCTCTGCGGTGTTGTACAGTTGCTGTGCTGGCCTCTACCTGGCCTCCAGGGGGCATCCTGCCTCGTTGGACATGTGACGCCGCATCCTCCTCCTCCTCGTCCTCCTCCTCATCCTCTCTCCCTTGAGGCACCCACGTGGAGTCAGTGACCTCATCATCCCCTCCCTCTTCACCACTAGAGCAAACCTGGCAGTAAGCTGCAGCTGGTGGAACAGTACTGCCAGATTCCTCAAGCTGGGTATCGTCATCCGAGCCTTCGAATCGTTGGGCATCCTCCTGGAGCATGTACCCAACACTGTGCTCAAAGAGTTCGGGGGACTCCTCAGGAGGACATGGTGGGTCTAGGGAAGGGGTGGCTGATGATGCTCTGTCAGTACCCTGAGCCTGGGTGAGAGAGGATGAGGAGGATGAGGAGGGCTTGGTCATCCATTCTACCAAGCCTTCAGCATGATGCGGCTCCACATGTCCAGCTGCCGAAAACAAAGACGCGCGTGTCCCATGGCCACGTGCTGATGACGATGCACGACCACGTCCACGTCCACGGCCACGTCCACTAGAAACAGAGCCTGCCTGCCCTGTGTTCTTGGCTCTGCACGCTCTGCCTCCCCTTGGCGGTCTTCCAGCCATTGTAGTCGGTAGTCCTGTGGGTGCTGCTGAGAAGAAAATATAGGAGCTCTGTGTGATGCCACTAACACACTAGAAGTCCTATGGGTGCTTCTGCAAAGAAAATAGAGGAGCTCTGTGTGATGCCACTAACACACTAGAAGTCCTGTGGGTGCTGCTGAGAAGAATATATAGGAGCTCTGTGTGATGCCACTAACACACTAGAAGTCCTATGGGTGCTTCTGCAAAGAAAATAGAGGAGCTCTGTGTGATGCCACTAACACACTAGAAGTCCTGTGGGTGCTGCTGAGAAGAATATATAGGAGCTCTGTGTGATGCCACTAACACACTAGAAGTCCTATGGGTGCTTCTGCAAGAAAATAGAGGAGCTCTGTGTGATGCCACTAACACACTAGAAGTCCTGTGGGTGCTGCTGAGAAGAATATATAGGAGCTCTGTGTGATGCCACTAACACACTAGAAGTCCTATGGGTGCTTCTGCAAAGAAAATAGAGGAGCTCTGTGTGATGCCACTAACACACTAGAAGTCCTGTGGGTGCTGCTGAGAAGAATATATAGGAGCTCTGTGTGATGCCACTAACACACTAGAAGTCCTATGGGTGCTTCTGCAAAGAAAATAGAGGAGCTCTGTGTGATGCCACTAACACACTAGAAGTCCTGTGGGTGCTGCTGAGAAGAATATATAGGAGCTCTGTGTGATGCCACTAACACACTAGAAGTCCTATGGGTGCTTCTGCAAAGAAAATAGAGGAGCTCTGTGTGATGCCACTAACACACTAGAAGTCCTGTGGGTGCTTCTGCAAAGAAAATAGAGGAGCTCTGTGTGATGCCACTAACACACTAGAAGTCCTGTGGGTGCTGCTGAGAAGAATATATAGGAGCTCTGTGTGATGCCACTAACACACTAGAAGTCCTATGGGTGCTTCTGCAAAGAAAATAGAGGAGCTCTGTGTGATGCCACTAACACACTAGAAGTCCTATGGGTGCTTCTGCAAAGAAAATAGAGGAGCTCTGTGTGATGCCACTAACACACTAGAAGTCCTGTGGGTGCTGCTGAGAAGAATATATAGGAGCTCTGTGTGATGCCACTAACACACTAGAAGTCCTATGGGTGCTGCTGAGAAGAAAATATAGGAGCTCTGTGTGATGCCACTAACACACTAGAAGTCCTATGGGTGCTTCTGCAAAGAAAATAGAGGAGCTCTGTGTGATGCCACTAACACACTAGAAGTCCTGTGGGTGCTGCTGAGAAGAATATATAGGAGCTCTGTGTGATGCCACTAACACACTAGAAGTCCTATGGGTGCTTCTGCAAAGAAAATAGAGGAGCTCTGTGTGATGCCACTAACACACTAGAAGTCCTGTGGGTGCTTCTGCAAAGAAAATAGAGGAGCTCTGTGTGATGGGACTAACACACTTCAAGTCCTATAGGTGCTTCTGGGAAGAAAATAAAGGTCTGTGTGATGGGACTAACACACTTCAAGTCCTATAGTTGCTTCTGGGAACAAAATATAGGATCTCTGTGTGATGGGACTAACACACTTCAAGTCCTATAGGTGCTTCTGGGAAGAAAATATAGCTCTGTGTGTGTGATGGGACTAACACACTTCAAGTCCTATAGGTGCTTCTGGGAAGAAAATATAGCTCTGTGTGTGTGATGGGACTAACACACTTCAAGTCCTATAGGTGCTTCTGGGAACAAAATATAGCTCTGTGTGTGTGATGGGACTAACACACTTCAAGTCCTATAGGTGCTTCTGGGAACAAAATATAGCTCTGTGTGTGTGATGGGACCAACACACTTCAAGTCCTATAGGTGCTTCTGGGAAGAAAATATAGCTCTGTGTGTGTGATGGGACCAACACACTTCAAGTCCTATAGGTGCTTCTGGGAAGAAAATATAGCTCTGTGTGTGTAATGGGACTAACACACTTCAAGTCCTATAGGTGCTTCTGGGAACAAAATATAGCTCTGTGTGTGTGATGGGACTAACACACTTCAAGTCCTATAGGTGCTTCTGGGAACAAAATATAGCTCTGTGTGTGTGATGGGACTAACACACTTCAAGTCCTATAGGTGCTTCTGGGAAGAAAATATAGCTCTGTGTGTGTAATGGGACTAACACACTTCAAGTCCTATAGGTGCTTCTGGGAACAAAATATAGCTCTGTGTGTGTGATGGGACTAACACACTTCAAGTCCTATAGGTGCTTCTGGGAAGAAAATATAGCTCTGTGTGTGTAATGGGACTAACACACTTCAAGTCCTATAGGTGCTTCTGGGAACAAAATATAGCTCTGTGTGTGTGATGGGACCAACACACTTCAAGTCCTATAGGTGCTTCTGGGAAGAAAATATAGCTCTGTGTGTGTAATGGGACTAACACACTTCAAGTCCTATAGGTGCTTCTGGGAACAAAATATAGCTCTGTGTGTGTAATGGGACTAACACACTTCAAGTCCTATAGGTGCCTCTGGGAACAAAATATAGCTCTGTGTGTGTGATGGGACTAACACACTTCAAGTCCTATAGGTGCTTCTGGGAAGAAAATATAGCTCTGTGTGTGTAATGGGACTAACACACTTCAAGTCCTATAGGTGCCTCTGGGAACAAAATATAGCTCTGTGTGTGTGATGGGACTAACACACTTCAAGTCCTATAGGTGCTTCTGGGAAGAAAATATAGCTCTGTGTGTGTAATGGGACTAACACACTTCAAGTCCTATAGGTGCTTCTGGGAACAAAATATAGCTCTGTGTGTGTGATGGGACTAACACACTTCAAGTCCTATAGGTGCTTCTGGGAAGAAAATATAGCTCTGTGTGTGTAATGGGACTAACACACTTCAAGTCCTATAGGTGCTTCTGGGAACAAAATATAGCTCTGTGTGTGTAATGGGACTAACACACTTCAAGTCCTATAGGTGCCTCTGGGAACAAAATATAGCTCTGTGTGTGTGATGGGACTAACACACTTCAAGTCCTATAGGTGCTTCTGGGAAGAAAATATAGCTCTGTGTGTGTAATGGGACTAACCCACTTCAAGTCCTATAGGTGCTTCTGGGAACAAAATATAGCTCTGTGTGTGTGATGGGACTAACACACTTCAAGTCCTATAGGTGCTTCTGGGAAGAAAATATAGCTCTGTGTGTGTAATGGGACTAACACACTTCAAGTCCTATAGGTGCTTCTGGGAACAAAATATAGCTCTGTGTGTGTGATGGGACTAACACACTTCAAGTCCTATAGGTGCTTCTGGGAAGAAAATATAGCTCTGTGTGTGTAATGGGACTAACACACTTCAAGTCCTATAGGTGCTTCTGGGAACAAAATATAGCTCTGTGTGTGTGATGGGACCAACACACTTCAAGTCCTATAGGTGCTTCTGGGAAGAAAATATAGCTCTGTGTGTGTAATGGGACTAACACACTTCAAGTCCTATAGGTGCTTCTGGGAACAAAATATAGCTCTGTGTGTGTGATGGGACTAACACACTTCAAGTCCTATAGGTGCTTCTGGGAAGAAAATATAGCTCTGTGTGTGTAATGGGACTAACACACTTCAAGTCCTATAGGTGCTTCTGGGAACAAAATATAGCTCTGTGTGTGTAATGGGACTAACACACTTCAAGTCCTATAGGTGCCTCTGGGAACAAAATATAGCTCTGTGTGTGTGATGGGACTAACACACTTCAAGTCCTATAGGTGCTTCTGGGAAGAAAATATAGCTCTGTGTGTGTAATGGGACTAACACACTTCAAGTCCTATAGGTGCCTTCTGGGAACAAAATATAGCTCTGTGTGTGTGATGGGACTAACACACTTCAAGTCCTATAGGTGCTTCTGGGAAGAAAATATAGCTCTGTGTGTGTAATGGGACTAACACACTTCAAGTCCTATAGGTGCTTCTGGGAACAAAATATAGCTCTGTGTGTGTGATGGGACTAACACACTTCAAGTCCTATAGGTGCTTCTGGGAAGAAAATATAGCTCTGTGTGTGTAATGGGACTAACACACTTCAAGTCCTATAGGTGCTTCTGGGAACAAAATATAGCTCTGTGTGTGTAATGGGACTAACACACTTCAAGTCCTATAGGTGCCTCTGGGAACAAAATATAGCTCTGTGTGTGTGATGGGACTAACACACTTCAAGTCCTATAGGTGCTTCTGGAAAGAAAATATAGCTCTGTGTGTGTAATGGGACTAACACACTTCAAGTCCTATAGGTGCTTCTGGGAACAAAATATAGCTCTGTGTGTGTGATGGGACTAACACACTTCAAGTCCTATAGGTGCTTCTGGGAAGAAAATATAGCTCTGTGTGTGTAATGGGACTAACACACTTCAAGTCCTATAGGTGCTTCTGGGAACAAAATATAGCTCTGTGTGTGTAATGGGACTAACACACTTCAAGTCCTATAGGTGCCTCTGGGAACAAAATATAGCTCTGTGTGTGTGATGGGACTAACACACTTCAAGTCCTATAGGTGCTTCTGGGAAGAAAATATAGCTCTGTGTGTGTAATGGGACTAACACACTTCAAGTCCTATAGGTGCCTCTGGGAACAAAATATAGCTCTGTGTGTGTGATGGGACTAACACACTTCAAGTCCTATAGGTGCTTCTGGGAAGAAAATATAGCTCTGTGTGTGTAATGGGACTAACACACTTCAAGTCCTATAGGTGCTTCTGGGAACAAAATATAGCTCTGTGTGTGTGATGGGACTAACACACTTCAAGTCCTATAGGTGCTTCTGGGAAGAAAATATAGCTCTGTGTGTGTAATGGGACTAACACACTTCAAGTCCTATAGGTGCTTCTGGGAAGAAAATATAGCTCTGTGTGTGTGATGGGACTAACACACTTCAAGTCCTATAGGTGCTTCTGGGAAGAAAATATAGCTCTGTGTGTGTGATGGGACTAACACACTTCAAGTCCTATAGGTGCTTCTGGGAAGAAAATATAGCTCTGTGTGTGTAATGGGACTAACACACTTCAAGTCCTATAGGTGCTTCTGGGAACAAAATATAGCTCTGTGTGTGTAATGGGACTAACACACTTCAAGTCCTATAGGTGCCTCTGGGAACAAAATATAGCTCTGTGTGTGTGATGGGACTAACACACTTCAAGTCCTATAGGTGCTTCTGGGAAGAAAATATAGCTCTGTGTGTGTAATGGGACTAACACACTTCAAGTCCTATAGGTGCCTCTGGGAACAAAATATAGCTCTGTGTGTGTGATGGGACTAACACACTTCAAGTCCTATAGGTGCTTCTGGGAACAAAATATAGGAGCTCTGCCTGCCTGCCACGAACACACTACAAGTCCTATAGGTGCTTCTGGGAACAAAATATAGGAGCTCTGCCTGCCTGCCACGAACACACTACAAGTCCTATAGGTGCTTCTGGTAACAAAATATAGGAGCTCTGCCTGCCTGCCACGAACACACTACAAGTCCTATAGGTGCTTCTGGTAACAAAATATAGGAGCTCTGCCTGCCTGCCACGAACACACTACAAGTCCTATAGGTGCTTCTGGTAACAAAATATAGGAGCTCTGCCTGCCTGCCACGAACACACTACAAGTCCTATAGGTGCTTCTGGTAACAAAATATAGGAGCTCTGCCTGCCTGCCACGAACACACTACAAGCCCCTCTTTCTCAATCAATCTTTGTAACTGAATCTATCTAACTCAATTGCTGTAAGTGAATCTCTCTACCTAACTAAATCGAGCAGAGTGTCACAGAATCAGCCTGCTCAATCTGCGCCGGAACAGCATGTGACCGGCGCAGACGGCGTGGCGGCCTTTTATAGGGGGGGGCGTGTACTACAGCCCCTGAGCTGTAATTGGCTACAGGCGTCCTGCCTGTAGCCAATTATGGCTCTTCGAGTTTCCGGGGCTGTGATTGGCCAAGCATGCGGGGTCACAGTGCATGCTTGGCCAATCATCAGCCAGCAATGCACTGCGTCGGCCGCGCCGGCCGCAATGCATTGCGGGGCCGCTCGCATCACACGAACGTGATGCGAGCGGCCAAAATAGTTCTGGGCTCGCCGAGCGAGCGAACGCCCGGTGCTCGATGCGAACGTGGGTTCGCATCAAGCACCGGGCCCATCCTTAGTCAAGAAATATGCTTCATGCGTGTTTTGATTAGTCCATGGGTATGCCCGTAGGTGCAACATTATTTTCTTAAACAGCATTCCCTCTACAAAAATGTAGGGGGTTAGATCTTTAGCATATAACACCTATGGTGACGTTTATGTAAAAACATGCAGGTTTGGTCTGCTTTGCAGATGGTAGGAAAGAAGGAAGAAAAAGGAGGGGGGGGGGGGGGGAGAAAGTGGGAAGAGAGGGTAAAGAAAAGGCTGGGAGAGAATGAGGGGTGGGGGAGTAAGAAGAGAGGGGATGTAGATACGTTCTCACCTCAAGTGCCATAATGGGTTGTCTTAGTCCTCCCGCCGATGCCACCTCTCCCAGACTTCATTGTGTTCGTCCAGTTTTTGTCGGATCCTGGCCGTCATTTTTTCCATGAGTTCAACGTCTTTAACCCTGGTGTATAGGGCCTCTTGAGAGGGTGGGGTGGGGGATTTCCAGTTTAGGGCTATTAGGCATCTCGCGGCTGTCAGTATGTGCCTGAGCAGTTTTTTGCTAGGCTTGGATAATTTTGGTTGGGACAGGCCTAGCAGGAAGAGTTTAGGAGTAAACGGTATGGGCATCTCAAATAGCCGTGTCAGGAGCTGTCGGGTGGATTCCCAAAAGGGGGTTATAAGTGGGCATGTCCAATATATGTGGAAAAGTGTCCCTTTCTGTCGTTGGCAGCGCCAACACTTGTCCGGGGTGGAGGGGTATATTTTGTGGAGTATGGCAGGGGTCTGGTACCAGCAGAAGAGAATTTTGTAGGAGTTTTCCTTATATAGAGTGCATATAGAGGTTTTGGTTGCTTGTCTCCAGACCGCCTGCCATGCTTCCATTGGGAGCTCTTCGCCCAGCTCCTTCTCCCACCTGCACATGTATGAGTGTTTACCTTTGGTTAGGAATTGGTACTTGTTTATAATTTTGTAAATGTCCGATATCAAGCCCCTGCGGTTGCGTCCTTCTAATATAACCTGTTCAAATGGGGATGGTGGGGAAAAGAGGAGTTGTGGAGCAATCGTTTGGGCAAAGTGTCTGATCTGTAGATAACTGTAGAACGCTTGTTTTGGGATGTCATATTTAGACTGGAGCTCCGAGAATGTGAGCAACCTGCGAGATCTGGGATTCACAATGTGACCAAAGTGGAACAGGTTCCGTGTGGCCCAGGGCCACGACATCTGGTGTGTTAGGCTGGTTGGTAGTTTAGGATTGCATAGGAACGAGTTCATCAGGGAGTTGTTGGATTTAAGGTTATATTCCCGGGAGACCTTGCGCCACAGTAAGTGAAGTTGTGACATTGAGCCTAGCATGCGTCTAGGGTCCACCTCCACGTTTGCACTCCATATTATACTGTTTGGGTGTACTGGGGCTAGCCAGATTTTTTCCAGTTCTGACCACTTGCTATAGGACCTCTGGGTGAACCATGAAGTCAGTGCGCGGAGTTGGGTCGCCTGATAGTACCTGACCAGGTCAGGGAATGCCAGGCCCCCATCCGACCGCGAGGCTGTCAGGACTGAGCTGGGTACTCTGTGTTTTTTGAAGTTCCAAACATATTTCAGGAGATCTTTTTGTAGTTTACGGAGTTGTATATAGGGAACGGGTATAGGCAGAGTTTGGAATAGATATAGCAGTTTTGGGAGGATGACCATTTTGACGGAGGTGATCCGGCCTATCAGGGAGATGTGATGTGATTTCCATTTTTGGATCAGTTCACGGATTGATCTAAACATCGGTGGGAAGTTTGCCTGATATAGGGTGTGGAAGGATGGGGTAATGGATACCCCTAGGTATTTAAGTGAGGTGTTCGCCCATTTATAGGGAAAGGTAGACTTCAGGTGGTTCGTTTCGTCTGTCGGGATATTGAGTGGAAGTGCGACTGACTTAGAGGTGTTGGTTTTGTAGCCCGACAGCGTGCCGTAGTGGTCTAGTATGGCGTGGAGGTTGGGTAGGGAGGTTCGAGGGTTGGTCAGGGTGAGGATAATGTCGTCCGCGAACAACGATATTTTGAATTCTTTGCCCCTAACCGGAATGCCCCTAATGTCAGGGCTGTTCCTAATGGTGGCCGCCAGGGGTTCTACACATAGTGCAAACAGCAAGGGGGAGAGCGGGCATCCCTGGCGGGTACCATTCGTAATCGGGAAGATGGGGGATGTGGCAAAGGGTGTCTTAACTTGCGATGAGGGGTGTGTATAAAGGTTCTGGACTGCGTTCAGAAAGGGGCCCTTGAATCCCATGTGTTGTAATGTGGCCGTCATAAAGGGCCAGCTAAGGCGGTCGAACGCCTTTTCTGCGTCTAGACTGAGGACCAGGGATTGTGTGGATTCTCTGTTCGCTACGTCTATGAGGTCTATGACTTTTCTGGTATTGTCCCCCGCCTGTCGCATGGGGACGAATCCCACTTGGTCTTTGTGTATCAAGGTTGGGAGGATTGCGTTAAGGCGGGTGGAGAGAATTTTTGTAAATATCTTAAGGTCCGAATTCAAAAGGGCTATGGGTCTGTAGCTGGCGCATATTGTCGGGTCTTTGTCGGGCTTGGGGATCAAAGTTAGGTATGAGCCTAGCATCTCGTTCGGGATGGGGGTCTGTCGGAGGAAGGCGTTAAATAGTCTGGTCATGTACGGGCCTAGGATGTGTAGGTAGGTCTTGTAGTACTCGTATGGGAGTCCGTCTGGACCCGGGGATTTGTGTGCTGGTAGGGCCTTGATGGTCGTCGTCAGTTCCTCTGTGGTAATGGGGGTGTTTAGTTCTAAGAGGTCAGCCTCTTTTAGTTGTGGTAACCTGGCTTGTTCGAGATATTGGGTAATGCGGTCGGTTAGATCTGCTGTCGGGGGATTGTGGGGTATTTCGCGTTTGTTGTAGAGGTCTGTGTAGAACTCCGCAAACGTTTTCGCGATGTCCCGGGGGTGGGTCACTAGGTCACCTTTCTTGTCTTTAATCTGGTCGGGCGTGGATATGTGTGCCTGGTCCGCAAGTTTTCTGGCTAGGAGTGATTGCGCCTTGTTGCCTTTATCATAATATAGCTGTCTCAATCTTATTATTGATTTTTCTACTGCCCCTAGCGCCAGGTCTCGGAGTGTTGTTCTAACTTGGACTATCTGCTTAATCAGCGTTAGGGAGGGGGAGGTCAGTAGTTTGTTTTCAAGGTGTCGGAGGCGTTTTTCCCCTAGAATTCTGGCAGTCTGAGCGTCTTTCTTCATTTTAGAGGAGAGTGCAATGCACCTACCCCTGATTACCGCTTTGTGTGCGGTCCAGAGGGTGGATTGGGTTATGTCTGGGGTGTTATTTTCTGCGAAGTAGTGTTGTAGCGTGGTGTCTAGTTCCGTCTTAGATGGAAGATATTGTAAGAGGAGGTTGTTAAGCCTCCAGTTGTAGGGCCTGCGTGTGGGGGTGCCCAGGTCTAGAGAAATTGTAACCGGGGCATGATCTGACCAAGATATGGGCAGGATTTGTGCAGACTTGATGGTTCTAAGCGTGGCGTTGTTGACGAAGATGTAGTCCAGTCTTGAGTGGGTGTGGTGCGGGGCAGAGTAAAAGGTATATTGCCTGTCTTTTGGGTGCAGGGCCCGCCATGTGTCAAATAGAGCATATCTCCTGGTGATCTGCCGGAATTGTTTAGAGTCCCTGAGGGCTCTTGTCTGGGGGGTTTGGGGGTTGATCACAAGGCGGTCATGTTGGGTGGAGTGTGCTAGGTTAAAGTCCCCTCCCACTACTAGCATGTTATGGGGTGTTTTAAAGAGGCGGGTAAGGACCTTGTTCAGGAACCGGTGCTGGTGTACGTTCGGGGCATATAGTGTGCACAGGGTTATGGCTTGGGATTGCCATGTGCCCTGTACAATAACATAGTGGCCTAGCGGATCTATGTATGTCCCAGTGTGGGAAAATGGGGACCCTTTTTTGATGAGTATGGCAACCCCAGCTTTCTTACGTGGGTTAAAGGCCTGGAATGTTGCGGGGTAGAACTTGGAGGCAAACGTGAAGGAGTCGCCCTTACCAAAATGTGTTTCCTGTATCATTATGATGTCTGCCCCAGATTGCCTGAATTCTCGGAGCGCCAGGTGCCTTTTTTTATTGGAGTTCAGGCCGTGCACATTAAGTGTTACTACCTTAGCCATGGTTTGTGTTGGGGGGGGGGGGGGGGGGGTGGTGGTAGCATTACTTATCTGATCCGGTCGGTGGGTGGGTCTGGTCCGGGAGTGTGGCATCCGCGGGAGGAGGTTCGACGCCCAGGGGGGCCCTGGGAAGGAGTAGGTCATTAGTTGGGTGGAGGTGAGGTATCTAGGAGGAGAGAGAGAGGTTAGAAAAAAAATAAAACAAGTCAAACAGTTATACAACATTTGGTGGGTCTGGGTGGCCATTAAGGTCAGAAGGCCCAAACAGTTCCTGTAGGTCTCTCCGACTAGGATATCCGGAAAGTTCGGGTCGGAGAGGTACCAGGGGGGTGGGGTCAAGAAAGGAACTTGTAGGTGGTAAACCACGGGGGGGGTTCGTAATTCGGGGGGGCAACCTGTCCGGCTTCTCTGCCCAGGGTAGCCCGTGGAGTGAAATTTTTTGGGATTAATAGGCTTTCGGGGGAAGTAGTCATTTCGCGGAGATCTTTGTGGGGTGAATGTTGGTGTCGCAGTTAGAGGCCCCCTAGGGGGGGAGGTCATCCCATTTTGGGTTTGGGGGATCGGCGGTTGGGATCTGTGCCCCTTGGACGTTTGGTCGAGGATGCTTTCTGCCACATTGCTGGCTGCGGTGGGGGGTTGGCCACCAGGTCCCATTCGGGGAGTTGAGGGACGGGGATCCCCAAAGTGTCACAGAAGGGTTCCAGGTCATCTGGGTAGCGGAGGATTGCCGATTTTCCTAGGTGCTTGGCTGTTAAACTGAAGGGGAATCCCCATCTGTATGTGATTTTCTCATCTTGAAGTGCACGCAGTAAGGGTTGTAGGAGTCTCCTTTTTTGAAGTGTGATCCAGGAGAGGTCTGGGTATATTTGTACTGGAGCGTTATCAAATTGCAGGTCGCGTATAAGGCGGGCTTTACGCATGATGTCCTCTTTAAGTGGGTAAGAGTGCACTCTGCATATTACATCCCGGGGCTTTGATGCGGGACCTTTAGGGCGGAGAGCCCGGTGTGCTCTGTCCATCTCTATGTGCTTGTTAGGGTCCTCTCCGAGCATCTCGTTAAACAGGGTCTGTAAAGAGGATTGCAGGTCTTCGGTGTCGTCAGTTTCGGGGAGTCCTCGTACCCTAATATTGTTTCTCCGGCCCCTATTATCGAGGTCCTCGACATGGCGTTGCATGTCGCGGAGCATGATGTGGTGGTCTGATGTCTGTTGTTGTGTGCGGTGTACGGCCAGTTTGGTCTCTTGGATCTCCTCTTCTGCCATCTCTACTCTATCTGAGAGGTGTTTGAGGCCTGCATGAAGTGTTTGGATCTCGGAGCGGCAGGTGGCCTTAACATCAGCTATCAGCTGCTTAAAGTCCTCTTTGGTGGGGATGGCTTGCAGGTATGTTTGCCATGGGGGGTATGAGTCTCCGTTGTAACTTGGGGGCTGGTGGAGATGCTGTAGGGTCGGTGCTTGACCGTTTGCTGGGGTCTCTCTCGGTTGCGGGGTGTCCCATGGAGGTTGGGGTGCCCAGGGTTCAGCCCAGGATGTGGCGTGGGGAGAGCTCGGGGTGGGGGCCGGTGGGCTGTATCCTGGGTGCCGTGTGTGCCCCTGGGTTGCTTGGGGGAGTGAGGGAGGGGTTGCTCGCGGGTCCTTGCTTAGGGTGAGGTCCCTGGGCCTTTGGGGTCCTGGGGGGGTAGTGTCTGCCATGCGGACTGTGCCCCTTGCTCGGTGAGGGGCTGTTGGTCCGCCCGGGGGTGCCCAGGGCCTGGAAGGGGGGGGAAGTCCATTGCTGGGTCGGGTGCTGTGGGGGACAAAGTACCTGTATGGAGGCATGGGTCAGAGGCTGTTCTCAGCAGCTTGGGGAATGCCTCTGTGCATTGGGTGTACTCCGCTTGTGAGTGGGTTCCGGCCTGGTCCCCCTGTGGGCTGTGGTGTCCCTCTGGTGTTTGGTGGGTTCCACTCACCATGTGTTGGAGCCCGGAGGGGCTCGGGGGCTGTTGTGCAGGGTCCTTAGCGGTCTGCCGCGGTCCGCCGCTGTGAAGAGGCGGCGGGATTGAGGCCTGTTGCCTCGTGTTGTCGGCCATCTTGGTACACCCGCCCGGAGCCGCCGGCGGCTGGAATAGCTTTTTAAAAGATGCTGCGGTGCTCGGCGGCGGGTGTGCAGGTCTCCGGGCTGAGGAGGATCGGGTGGTGCGCGATCCTCCCATAAGCTGGCTTTTATTTCCCCCGAAATTAGCCTTAGTGCTGCGGGCTGGAGAGGAGCTCTCAGTCCGTGCTGCCTTCCAGGTCGGCTTCCGGTCACGCCACTCTGTTTTCACTTTTTTAAAGACTTTCTTTTCACCTATCACAGGGTGATATTAGTAGGTCAACATCGCAGATTAATTCTGCACCACTGAATGTCTGTTATTTTATATTTTTCGGATTGGTGTGATTAAGTGTTTTTCAATTTCACTTATCATTGGTATTATTAGGGTTGCTACTTATTATTATTTTTTAGAGGGTGTGGGGTACACTTAGAAGTGTTACTCCATGTACACATGGTTTTGTCATTTATGTGCATGTATTGATTTATTTTACTATTACCGTATATACTCGAGTATAGGCCGTCCCGAATATAAGCCGAGGCCCCTGATTTACCACAAAAAAAACTGGGAAAAGTTATTGACCCGTGTATAAGCCGAGGGGGGGGAAATGGAGCAGCTACTGTAAGTGGAAAAGAGGGTCAGCAAATGCCCATCTGCATGTCCCCTGTGTCCTATACAAACCCCCGTGTCCCCAGTGCAGCCTACCTGTGCCGATCGATCTGTCTCCCGCCGATCTGCCACCTGTGTCAGATCGCTGGCTGTCCGGTGTCCGGTGTCCGCTGTCCCGTGTCCGGTGTCCCCCCCCATTGCTGATCCTGGCGATCAGCGTGTACGGCGCCATTACATGTTTGAAAGCCGCGCCTCCTCCTCCTCCTCGTCCGTGATAGGAGGAACACTCGGTTTTCCCAGCAGTCAGTGTGCAGTGTTCCGCCTATCACAGACATCCTCGTCCATGAGATGAGAATGACAGGACGTCCGTGATAGGCGGAGCACTGTACTGCTGGGAAAATTAGTGTCCGCCTATCACGGGCGGGAGGAGGCGGCGCGGCTTTTGAACACTGCCGTCTGTCTGCATGACAAGCTGTTCATGTAGGCAGACGGCACTGACTCGAGTATAAGCCGAGAAGGGGACTTTCAGCCCTAAAAAAAGGGCTGAAAATCTCGGCTTATACTCGAGTATATACGGTACTTTGATTTTTATATCCTTCCTTCAGTCAAAAAATCGATCAAAATAGGGATCGAACGACTGAAGGAAGAATGGATCAATCAAAAGGAAGGAAGGATTGAACGATTGATTGAAGGAAGGACCACAACTGCTTCAGTGTGAATCTAGCCTTTAGGCAACAAGGATGACCGGGGAGGAGAGGTGAGGGTTAAGAAAAAAACACTGATCCATCAAAGTTACAGAGGAATGCTTCTTGTCTATGCTGGTGTATCTGTGGGATAGCATGGAGGTCTGTTGGTCTAGGATTGCACTGAAGTTGGAATGTGGCGTGATTTCCATCGTCATTCAGTTCTGTGGGCCTGGGCTTGGGAGCTGCTAAAGTCGCATCAATAGTCACACCGTAAATCGCATGAAAATCACATTTGAATATGCATTGCATTACATTTAACACAATGCAGAAAAAAAGTGTGAAAGTAGCCCTAGAGCTTGTTTATACTTGTTTCGACTAACACCTATCCCTTCAGCATGCTTTTTTGATGTGTTTTTGATGCTTCTGAGATGCTTCAGTGATGCTTTTTTTTAACCGGTTCCCGACCGGCGCACTACGATGTACGTTGGCAGAATGGCACGGACAGGCATAAGGGCGTACAGGTACGTCCCTTTAAGAATGCCTCCGTGCCATCGTGTGCATGCCGCCGGCGACGAGCACCGGTCGGGACCCCCGTGAGTCTGGTCACGGGTCCCGCGGACGCGATCGTCCCACGGGAAGGCTGAACGGGGAGATGCGGAAGTAAACAGCAACTGCCCGTTCTGCCTAGCAACAAGTGACACTGATCTCTGCTCCCTGTGATTGGAGCAGAGATCAGTGTTCACTAACACACAGCCACACCCCCCACAGTTAGTAACTCCCCTAGGAACACTTAACCCCATACATTGCCACCCCCTGGTTAACCCCTTCACTGCCAGTGTCATTTACACAGGAATCAGTGCATTTAAATAGCACTGATTGCTGTATAAATGACAATGGTCCCAAAAATGTGTCAAAAAGGTCCGATGTGTCAATGTCGCAGTCACAATAAAAATACTGATCGCCGCCATTACTAGTAAAAAAAAAAATATTAATAAAAATGCTATAAAACTATCCACTATTTTGTAAACGCTAACGCAAACCAATCAATAAACGCTTTTTGCGATTTATTTTTTTTACCAAAAATGTGTAGAAGAATACGTATTGGCCTAAACTGAGGAAAAAAATATTTTTTTATATATTTTTGGGGGATATTTATTATAGCAAAAAGTTAAATTTCGTTGATTCGCTCAATTCGTATTTGGAATTCGTATTCGGAACTTTTAAAATTTTCTTTGAATTTACAGTTTTCTTTTCAGTTCTAAACGTTCAAATCGATAAATTTTGAATTGGTCGAAAAAAAAAATGTTATATATTTTTTTAGATTCCAATCCGGCAAAATGAACAAACAAAAGAAAAATCTTCATCAAATGATTACAATGACTCTTTAAATCACCTTTTGGCTTAACAAAAACAGAATTATTTCAAAATGGTGCTCTAATAACACAGAAATATGCTTACAGTTCGAATTTGAATGGAATTTCGATGTAAAATTCGATTCAAATTTCAATTAGAATTTTGGAAATTCGGACAAACTTAGTTTTGTTATTTGGAGCATTCGGTAAACTTTGTTTATACTGTAATTCGAGTATTCGGACATATCTGAATCTCCGAATAAATAAAAATTTGTCTGAATATTATTTTGGAACCAAACGGACCGCACATGTCTACTCCAGTCTCCGCCACTAATGTAGTACAGTACCATCATAAGATAACTCCCAACTGGTGATTTCTTCATATCCCAACTGTGGTTCTTAGTAGACATGTGTGATTAGTTTCGTATGAATCGAAAAATCGTACGAATTTCCGGAAATTCGTACATTCATACGAATCCGAAATACGAATTTTTATGCATACAAATTCTGTACGAAATAGGAAATTTTGTTTACGAATTTCGGATCAAAATTCATAACGAACATTCGTAATTGTTACGAAAAGTTAACGAACCTAAAAGTTAAAAACCCAGGAAGTCAGCACAGGGATGGTGGGGGAGCCCCTCATAATGATAAATTCATCATAACGAAAATTCGGAATTGTTACAAAAAGTTAACAAACCTAAAAGTTAAAACCCCAGGACGTCAAGGATGGTGGGAACCCCTCATAATGGGCACAGCGGGTGTACACTCAGACCCGGGAACTCAGCACAGGGATGGTGGGAACCCCTCATAATGGGCACAGCGGTGTACACTCAGACCCGGGAACTCAGCACAGGGATGGTGGGAACCCCTCATAATAGGCCCAGCAGGTGTACAGACCTGAGAACTCAGCACAGGGATGGGGGAAACCCCTCATAATGGACACAGCGGGTGTACACTCAGACCTGGGAACTCAGCACAGGGATGGGGGGAACCCCTCATAATGGGCACAGCGGGTGTACACTCAGACCTGGGAACTCAGCACAGGGATGGTGGGAACCCCTCATAATGGGCACAGCGAGCGGGTGTACACTCAGACCTGGGAACTCAGCACAGGGATGGGGGGAACCCCTCATAATGGGCACAGCAGGTGTACAGACCCGGGAACTCGGCACAGGGATGGTGGGAACCCCTCATAATGGACACAGCAGGTGTACAGACCTGAGAAATCCGCACAGGGATGGTGGGAACCCCTCATAATGGACACAGCAGGTGTACAGGCCTGAGAACTCAGCACAGGGATGGTGGGAACCCCTCATAATGATAAATTCATCATAACGAACATTCGTAATTGTTACAAAAAGTTAACAAACCTAAAAGTTAAAAACCCAGGAAGTCAGCACAGCACAGGCATGGTGGGAACCCCTCATAATGATAAATTCATGATAGAGAACTTTCGTTGTTATAATGAAAAGTTTACGAAATTCGTATTTCGTACGAATCCGAATTGAATTTCTGACACGAATTACAAAATACAATTTTTTTTTTTAATACGGAAGGAAACAAATTTTTGGACAGCGCACATGTCTAGTTCTTAGAATGTTTTTTTTTTTTTTCCCCAAAAGCAGACAAAAATATTTTAAGGACATGACCCACAAATGAAACTACAGACATGGCACACAACATTTTCCAGCAGGGCACATGTTAACGTGATATTGTGGTGCTAATACAAATGTAAGACATGCTAACGTGACTTCCTTGTGGTTCAGATGACTTCCTTATCAAGTTTTGTTCTCCAATCTCCACCTAGCTATACACAGTTGACTGTCCCATATTAGCAGACGCTTCCAGCCTACGCATGCATTGACTGCAACTCTGCAGAAGTTCTGTGGGGATGGTGTCATTTAGATCAAGTTGTCAATGTGCGATATAGGCCCCGCAGCACCATTTATCAGAGAAAATATCTGCTTATACATCATAGTGGAAGAAAGATAGGATCTTTCTGTGTCCTACATAATCTTGTGATCTACATGTTCATGTTTCATTTATTGGTAAAGAAAAGTAAAAGTTTTAAGCGATCACATATTTGTATTGTTGCCCCCCCCCCCCCCAATCTCCACCCTCACTCCCTGATAACCCCCCTATTTTTTTCCTATGTCTCATTATATATACTTTTTTTTTTTTTTCTGCCTGCAACCTTCTGCCTATTCCGGGGATGTCACAGGTCCTTCATCTTATGCTTCTTACATACTGGACTTACAAAATGTGGTTGAATGATTAGCGCAGGGGTCTCAAACTGGCGGCCCTCCAGCTGTTGCAAAACTACAAGTCCCATGAGGCATTGAAGGCTGACAGTTACAAGCCTAACTCCCACAGGCAGAGGCATGTAGTTTCGAATGGCAACCTCTGGCAGAGAGGAGATACTGCAAGTTAGGGAAGGTGGGGGTGCTGCTCCAGATTGAAGGTTTCTATTGCAGCCAGAGGCACCTTTTTTATTTTTGAATGGTGAAGCTGAGATTTAATGCAGGATGGAGGTATTTACATGTGTAGTAGCCCGCTTGTCCTAAACAGGGGCTACCAATAAATCTAGCTGTGCTAGAATGCTAACTGCACAAAATGCCAGTTGATAACGCAGCCAAAACTCATTTGGCTGTATTTCTCCTGTGGATCACAGGAGTGCAGTTCATCCTGCGCTCCTGTTACTCGTTGTCAGCAGACAGCGGGCTGAAGTCTGCTGTCGGCTGATGTCACAGAGCCGGTCCAGGCTGGGGTAAGATGGCGACAATCTGTGGCGTAACTAGAAACTTCAGGGCCCCCGATGCCAGAAACCATAAAGGGCCCCCTAACCCCCCAGATAGGGTCCTTTCCACTGAGCCCAGTGGCAGAACAACAGGGCCCGCTCGCAAGTGGGTGGCTGCATATAAAGGAACCAATTTCTCCATCTCCCCCGCTTCTCCTCCTCTCCCTCCCACAGGCATTCAGCGGCTGCAGGAGGAAAATGGAGAGATCTGTTCCTCTATGTCTGTGTTTCTCAATCTTTTTTCCAGTCAGGGCAACCTTGAAGTATAGCCCTAGGGGAATAGGGCTGCACTGCAACCACTCTGCAACTGTGTGCATTGCATGCAGTTACATCATAGCAATGATGCATTTAGGGGTTAAAACAGGTGGTCAGGGGGCAACATATTGCCTCTTTACCGGCTGTCAAACGCCTCTGAAAAGCGATCATAATCGCTTTTTAGAGGAACAGCATTTTTTTTGCTGGCACTATGAACAAGCAAGAAAAAAAATCAGTTCTGATTGTACACATATAGGGGGGTCAGGATTAAACACGCATACATAAAATGTGCATAAATACATGTAAATACACATATATAAAAACACACACATATATATATACAGTGGTGTGAAAAAGTGTTTGCCCCCTTCCTCATTTCCTGTTCCTTTGCATGTTTGTCACACTTAAGTGTTTCGGGAAACATCAAACCAATTTAAACAATAGTCAAGGACAACACAAGTAAACACAAAATGCAATTTGTAAATGAAGGTGTTTATTATTAAAGGTGAAAAAAAATACAAACCATCATGGCCCTGTGTGAAAAAGTGATTGCCCCCTTTGTTAAAACATACTATAACTGTGGTTGTCCACACCTGAGTTCAATTTCTCTAGCCACACCCAGGCCTGATTATTGCCACACCTGTTCACAATCAAGGCATCACTTAAATAGGAGCTGCTTGACACAGTAAGGTCCACCAGAAGATCCTTAAAAGCTACACATCATGCCGAGACCCAAAGAAATTCAGGAACAATTGAGAAAGAAAGTAATTGAGATCTATCAGTCTGGAAAGGGTTATAAAGCCATTTCCAAAGCTTTGGGAATCCAGCGAACCACAGTGAGAGCCATTATCCACAAATGGCGAAGACATGGAACAGTGGTGAACCTTCCCAGGAGTGGCCGGCCGCCCAAAATTACCCCAAGGGCGCAGCGACGACTCATCCAAGAGGTCACAAAAGACCCCACAACAACATCCAAGGAACTGCAGGCCTCACTTGCCTCAGTTAAGGTCAGCGTTCATGCCTCCACCATCAGGAAAAGACTGGGCAAAAATGGCCTGCATGGCAGAGTTCCAAGGAGAAAACCACTGCTGAGCAAAAAGAACATCAAAGCTCGTCTCAATTTCTCCACAACACATCTTGATGATCCCCAAGACTTTTGGGACAACATTCTGTGGACCGATGAGACAAAAGTGGAACTCTTTGGAAGGTGTGTGTCCAAGTATATCTGGCGTAGAAGGAACACTGCATTTCAGAAAAAGAACATTATACCAACAGTAAAATATGGTGGTGGTAGTGTGATGGTCTGGGGCTGTTTTGCTGCTTCAGGACCTGGAAGACTTGCCGTGATAAAAGGAACTATGAATTCTGCTGTCTACCAAGAGATCCTGAAGGAGAATGTCCGACCATCTGTTCGTGTACTCAAGCTGAAACGAACTTGGGTTCTGCAGCAGGACAATGATCCTAAACACACCAGCAAGTCCACCACCGAATGGCTGAAGAAAAACAAAATGAAGACTTTGGAATGGCCTAGCCAAAGTCCTGACCTGAATCCTATTGAGATGTTGTGGTATGACCTTAAAAAGGCCGTTCATGCTCGAAAACCCTCTAATGTAACTGAATTAGGACAATTCTGCAAAGATGAGTGGGTCAAAATTCCTCCAGGACGCTGTAAAAGCCTCATTGCACGTTATTGCAAACGCTTGGTTGCAGTTGTTGCTGCTAAGGGTGGCCCAACCAGTTATTAGGTTTAGGGGGCAATCACTTTTTCACACAGGGCCATGATGGTTTGGATTTTTTTTCACCTTTAATAATAAACACCTTCATTTACAAATTGCATTTTGTGTTTACTTGTGTTGTCCTTGACTATTGTTTAAATTGGTTTGATGTTCCGAAACACTTAAGTGTGACAAACATGCAAAGGAACAGGAAATGAGGAAGGGGGCAAACACTTTTTCACACCACTGTATATATATATATATATATATATCTATATAGATATATGTATATATATGTATACACACACATATAAAAACATGCGCACACACACCTACATACATACATGTACATGCATACACATACACACAAACAGTGCCTTGCAAAATATTCACCCCCTTGGCCTTTTTCGTGTTTTGTTGCCTCACAACCTGAATTAACATGGATTGTTTGAGGATTTGCACCATTTAATTTACAGTACATGCCCACAACTTTGAAGATTTTTTTTTTTTTTTTTTTTTTTGTGAAGCAAACAACAAATAGGACAAAATAACAGAAAAAGTCAATATGCATAACTATCCATCCCCTTAAAGTCAATACTTTGTAGAGACACTTTTTGCGGCCATCACAGCTCCAAGTCGCTTTGGATAAGTCTCTATGAGCTTGCCACATCTTACCACTGGGATTTTTGCCCATTCCTCCTTGCAAAACTGCTAGAGCTCTTTCAAGTTGTATGGTTTGCGCTTGTGAACAGCAATCTTTAGGTCTGACCACAGATTTTCTATTGGATTGAGGTCTGGGCTTTGATTAGGCCATTCCAACACATTTACATGTTTCCCCTTAAACCACTCAAGTGTTGCTTTAGCAGTGTGTTTGGGGTCATTGTCCTGCTGGAAGGTGAACCCCGTCCTAGCCTCAAATCACACACAGAGTGGTACAGGTTTTGATCAAGAATATCCCTGTATTTAGCACCATCCATCTTTCCCTCAACCCTGACCAACTTCCCAGTCTCGACTGCTGAAAATCATCCCCACAGCATGATGCTGCCACCACCATGTGGTCACTGTAGGAATGTGATGTTCTTTGGGTGATGTGATGTGTTGGGTTTGCGCCAAACATAGCGTTTTCTTTGATGGCCAAAAAGTTCATGTTTTAGACTCATCAGCCCAGAGCACCTTCCTCCATACATTTTGGGAGTCTCCCACATGCCTTTTCGCAAACTTAAAACGTGCCATTTTGCTTTTTGCTGAAAGTAATGTTTTTTTTCTGGCCACTCTATGGAGCGTACGGCTTATTGTCGTCCTATGTGCAGATACTCCAGCCTCTTCTGTGGAACTATGCAGCTCCTCCAGGGTTACCTTAATGCTAAGGGAACAAGAAGGAAGCTCCACCTAAGTGCAATAAGTTAAGTAGGATTTTAATGACACAACGATTAATGCACTTATAGGAAGGTGAATAAAATCAGGCTCATCTGTGTGTCAGTGGTCCCTAGGGAAGCCTCAGATCTGGATCCGTTTTTCTATGCAGAGATGGGAAACTGCAGTCATTGTTGCTGCTCAGCCTGGAGCAGATCCTGTGGCCATCAGGAAGAAGCTGGGGCTGAGGTCACAGGTCACGGGATCACCTCCGGGGGAGGACTCCACAGAGTGAGAAGGGTTGGATAGGCAAGCTACGCGCTCGGAGTCAACTTCTCCTTCCTGAGGCCTGTAGAAGGATCAGTTGACTCAGTTGACTCACCCTCTGATAGGTCCCACACTAGAAACCTTTCATAACACCTTCAAAACCACCAGCTCTACACCTTGGCAAAGCCCTCTCATACCACTAATAATCCAGATTTCACTCCAGGTCTGGAGAAAAACTTTATTACACATGACTGGCCTCACAAAGAAATTTTGTATAAACATTTCTTTAAAAATGGGAAAATTCTATCTAGAGACGACCTACATAAAGAAATTAAACCATTAAACCATTTCAAATCACACAATGGAACTATAATCAAATTAGACACTTCTTGACCAAAAGAGAGACGACACATTCTTGGACGAAACCCCTTACGACTGTAGAAGACCTGTGTACAAAAAAAAACACCACACAAACATATTATTTCAACCATCTACAACTCACTATTTGAAGGATTAACGGACTTCTCCAGCATGTCCTGTCAAAACTGGGAAAAAGACCTAGATATCACACTATCAAAGGAAAACTGGGAAAAAATATACATGTACGCGCACGAAGGATTAAATGTAGCCACACAGGGGAGTGGTTTTAAAATTCTAACCAGATGGTATAGATCCCCTACTATTCTTCACACATTTTCTCCCCAAATATCTGAAAGAGGTTGGAGATGCAAACAGGAAGAAGGCTCGATGCTTCATATATGGTGGCCATGCCCATTAATTCAAAGCTTCTGGAAATCAGTACACGAAAACCAATAACGCAATCACTTCAGAACATTTAAGCTTTAATCCAGCACAATACCTTCTACATTTCAACTCTATCCCCAGAAAAAAAATACCTGAAATCACTACCTATGTTCATGGTAAATGCAGCGCGACACTGTAACCCCTGTCACTGGTACACAAACAATACTCCAACGAAAGCTGAGTGGTTTAGGAGAATAAATAACAAATTGAAGAACTCATAAGTATATCTCAGGAAAACATTATAAAATTTTATGCAACATGGCATGATTGGACAGTATTTAAAAACTCTCAGTCTTATAAAACAATTATCTTGCAGTAATAAAATTAATTTTGAAAGAGAGAAAAAGGGAAAAAAATATAAAAAAGATAAGCTCACACAAATCTTGGGAAAACCTGCTATATGAGGAGTCCTAGTTTCATAAACTTGCAACCCCCCCTCACTATTTTCACCCCCTTTTCCCCCTTTTTTTTTCTCCCCCTTCTCCCCTATTACCCAAATTGAATTTATACACCTTAACAATTAACATGTTCTTAAAAAAATGGTGGAATATTTTTCTATATACGTTCACAAACAAAATGTTTTATTTACAAATGTATGGATACCATATGCTTCTGTAAATTGTACCTTATCCCAATCAACAATTGTCAATAAGTTCAGCTGTTCATCCTTGTATTATAATGTAATATGTATTCTTATTCACCCAATAAAATCTTGTGAAACAAAAAAAAAATAAAAAATAAACACTGATTTGGGTTATTTTAACCAAGGAAGTGTAGCAAAATACATTTTGACCTAAATTAATGAAGCAAGGTTATTTATTTGCAAAATTTTAAAACTTTTTTTCCCTCAAATTGTTTGGTCTTTTTTGTTTATTTAGCAAAAATAAAAAAGCCAGTGGTGATTAAATACAGGGGGTCCCCGACTTACGAACGCCCGACCAACCCCTACTTACGAACAGGGCGCTGCGGGGACCCTCTGCCATTTTTCGCTGGTTTTCGCCGTCTTTCGGCCGTTCTGCGCATGCGCGGCCATACGGAGCCTCGGAAAATGACGGAAATGTCCGTAATTTGCCGCGCATGCACAGAGCGGCATTAGACTGAACCTCGGAAATGTCCGGAAATCTCCGTATTTGTCGGTCTGCTCATGCGCGGCCCGACTTACGAACATTTCCGACTTCCGTACAGGCGGGCAGTCCCTAACGAGTTCGTAACTCGGGGACCCCCTGTACCACCAAAAGAAAGCACTATTTGTTAAAAAAAAAGACTAAAAATTCTTATGTGTACCGTGTTGCATGACTGTGCAATTGTCATTCCAATTGTGACAGCGCTGAAAGCTGAAAATTGGCCTGGGCAGGAAGGAGGTAAAAGTGCCCGGTATTGAAGTGGTTAATGAGTGTAATAGTACCACCGGATTGGCGTAGGGCCAATGTGGTGCCTATATGTAAAAATGGATCAAAGTCTTTACTAAGACCTGTTAATTTAACTTCTATAGTTGGTAAAATGCTGGAGAGTTTAATAAAAGACCACATAGACGAGTTCTTGCTGGAAAAAAATATTTTAAGTAGCAGACAGCATGGGTTCATGAAAGACAGAAGTTGTCAGACAAATCTGATTTATTTTTATGAGGAGGTATGTAAAACCTTGGACAGAGGGGTGGCTGTGGGGTATACTTGGATTTTGCAAAAGTGTTTGACACAGTTTCCCACACTCGGCTAATGTGTAAGGTAAAGTCTACAGGCTTGCAAAGATCAGTAAATTGATAGCAAACTGGCTAAAAGACAGAATTCAGTAGTGGTTAACGCTTCGTACTCTGGTCTAAGGTTATCAGTGGTGTACCCCAAGGTTCAGTGTCTTACTTTTTAATATCTTTATAAATGATATTGGGTCTGGGATTAAAAGTACAATTTCAGTCTTTGCAGATGACAACAAGCTATGCAGTGGAATAACGTCCTTACAGGAGGTCTCCAATTTACAAGCCAACCTCAATGCTCTGTTTAATTGGGCGACTGTGGAAAATTAAGTTTAAGGTTGATAAATGTAAAGTTATGCACTTGGGGGCTAAGAATATGCATGTATCATACATACTAGGAGGAGTACAACTGGGGGAATCCATAGTGGAGAAGGATCTGGGGGTTTTGGTAGATCATAAGCTCAATAATAGCATGCAATGCCAAGCTGCGGTTTCCAAAGCGAGCAAAGTCCTTTGTTATATTAAGAGAGGTATGGACTCCAGAGAGAGAGAGCAATGTAATTTTGCCCCTGTACAAATCATTAGTAAGACCTCATCTGGAATATGTAGTTCAGTTTGGGGCACCAGTTCTTAAAAAAAAATTATTGGGGAACTGAAGAAAGTGCAGAGAAGGGCAACCAAACTGATAAGAGGCATGGAGGAGCTCAGCTATGAGGAAAGATTAGAGGAACTGAATTTATTCTGTCTTGAGAAGAGGCGATTAAGGGGGGATATTATCAACATGTACAAATACATATCCTGCATGGTGGTGGTTCACTCATTTGGTGGTGTTTTGTGTTAATCACAGAGAAGATAATTCACTCATCGAATTTTCTGTCACCTTCATCACTGGACTTTAATATATATATTTATAATATTTATTTTTTTTTTTTTTATATTTTTTTTTTTTCATCCATATGAGTATTTTGTTTTTTGTTACTTGCTGGGTTTCATCTAACATTTTTTGCACATAGCAATATTGCATCATATATTTGTTGTATTGATTTATATGGTCACATCAACAGTCAGTTTTGATATCATATGTTTTACATTTTATTTAATTTGTGCACAGCTTCCATTCTATTATAATGTACAAATACATAAGTGGTCCATATAGTGAACTTGGTGTTGGGTTATTCACCTTAAGTGGATGTAAACCCTCACATATACCCAGTCAAGTTAACAGCCTCAGATGATACACAGAGAAGAAACAAATCTCCCAAAATAAGTTTTACATGAATATCTGCTGTCTTCATCTTGCTACATTCTTTAGAATACTTACATCGGGTAAGAATTTTCACTTCCTCATTCTGCACTGTTATGCCGCGTACACACGATCAGAATTCTCGTCGGAAAAAGCTATGACGGTTTTCCCGACGGAATTCCGATGGAATTCCGCTCAAACTGTCTTGCCTACACACAGTCACACCAAATTCCGACCGTCAAGAACGCAGTGACGTACAACACTACAACGAGCCGAGTTCAATGCTTCCGAGCATGCATCGAATTGTTTCCCAGCATGCGTAGGAATTTTGCGCGTCAGAATTGCTACAGACAATCGGAATATCCGATAGAAACCTTTTCCGTCTGAAAAATTGAGAACCTGCTCTCAATTCTTTGCTGTCGGAAATTCGGCCAACAAAATTCCGATGGAGCCTACACACAGTCGCATTTTCCGATGAAAAGCTCTCATCGGTCTTTTTCTGGCCGAAATTCCAATCGTGTGTACGCGGCATAAGAGAAGGCTTGGATTACACTGGGAGTAGCTGATTGGAGGAAAGGCACACGCCCCCTCCACATTGGTAGAAGAATGAAAATACTTTCACTGCTCTGTCCTGAGATGGCAGTCTGATTGCTAATTTATTTATAGCAACCTCCCTGGACACACTTTTTTTATCTCCCACTCGGAGAATGTGTGAGAAGTTATCAGGCTGAGAACAGAGCTACTGAGCAAGAGACAGCTACTGGACACAGTGCTTTGGAGAGAGATAAGAAAACACTACAGATGTACCCAGCTCAAATTTCATGAATTGGGTTTACATCCACTTTAGGGTCATCACAAAGGACAACGGGGTACTCTTTATGCCTGTAGGAAGAGAGATTTCATCTTCAAATAAGGAAAGGTTTCTTCACAGTAAGAGCTGGGAAAGACTCCTTCAAGAGCTGGTTCTGGCCAGCTCAGTTGATTGTTTTAAGAAGGCCTTGATCCTTTCCTAGATACACATAATATAACTTAATACTAATATTTATAAGTAAAGTTGATCCAGGGAATATCCGATTGCTTCTTGGGGGATCAGGAAGGATTTTATTTCCCCTGCTGAAGAAAATTGGATCATGCTTTGTTTTTTGGTCTTCCTCTGGTGGGTATAAGTAGTGTATATGAAGGTTTTTTTTCATTTGTGGGTTGTTTTTTTTATTTTATTTTTTTGTTTTTTTCCACTGTTGGTTGAACTGGATAGATGTGTAATTTTTCAAACAGATTTACTATGTGAGTATGTAAAGCAGTGACACTCTCCCCTTTCTTCTGTATGGCGCCATGTTAACTTTCAGTAAGCATGATATTGTTTGAAACTAACCCATTTTTTTTTTAGTTTAAAAGAGAAGTGTGGGTTTACAAAAAAAACAAACATGCATACTCGCCTATGTGGATGCAGAATTGGTCCAAAGCTGCAACTGTCCCCCGCCACCTCTAAGACTGAGAATTGATTGATCAGTCTTCAGTGAGCAGAGATCGGTGACTGTCATTCACCAACTCTCTACTCTGCCCCTCCAACCCTAACTGGAGCATCACGCAGGAGCAGCTGGCTCAGGCTCTCAGTGGCTCATTGAGAGGCTGAACCATCTGCCACACAAGCATCTGTGTGGATCCTGAATTTAATCCCTCCAGAGTCTGGACTGGCTGAGTCAAGTCATTGGACAATGGACTTTAGCCTGCTGTTGGCTGAATCTGAGTCACAGGTGTGCAGAACTAAGTGCACTCATGTGACCCACAGGAGAAGTAAAGCCAAAAGGGCTTTGACCCTACTTCTCCTTTAAAACGATTTCATCTTAACCACTTGCCGACCATGTCGCACAGATATACTGCGGCATCATAGGACCATCAAACAGATTACCACAAATGGGGTCCTGGAGGAATAGTTGGGTGGCAAAAATGTTTTGAATGCTTCAATAAAAACCCTATTCGACACCAAAGTCGCTTGAAACATTGTACCTCATGTTTTGCAGTGATATCCATCCATATATGTGGGACTTAAAGGTGCAGGGACTTACAAGTAGTTCATGCACTACTTTGGTCCGACTTTCATGCAACTTGAGGGTCATAGACTTCAATGTTAACCCTCAAAAGTTGCATGAAAGTCGCACCTGAATGTTTTACATGAAACAGTGGATCTGACTTTGCAGAGGGACAAGTCACATCCAAGTTGCACCCATCCAAAGTTGCGCCAACATTTGCACCGAAGTTGTGCTCCAAAGACACTCGACATTGGAGTTGTAAAAAGGGTGAATGGAACGAAATGGAAAGTTGTTTTTCAGTTGGAGTGCAATTCATGTTTTACTTGGGGACACACAAGATAAAAGCTTACATGTATGATGGGGTGATACTTAACCTTTACAATTGGTCTACTGATTCAGTTACAGAGTAAAAAAATAATTTAAATTGTACAAACTACGTGATGTTATCAGTTTGGCCCTTTCACACATGCGGACCGATCATTTCATCCGTTCAGTCATGTTATTGCAAAGAAAAAAGTCAGTTTTTCATCAGTATACATCAGTTTTTTTTATCAGTTTCTCATCAGCTGCTCATCAATTTCTCAACAGTTTTTACATCCACTACCAATGCAAAAACAGAGCATTTGTTCGTTTATATCCGTATTTTACGGAACAAAAATAGGGCTTTGATCCATTCCAAAAAATGGATGTTGACGTTTGCAGCTGCAAACTGATGTAAATGGATGATCAGCCATTTACATCAATTTTTCCATAAATGTCGGTTTTTCATCCATCAACAGATGGATGAAAAATGGGCAAACGGTCCGCATGTGTGAAAGGGGCCTTATTCAAGCAGAACTTGCACCATAAATTGGCCATATACTGTGCAAATGTCGTCTGGTTTCTGATGAACCAGCCAAATTTGCATTGTGGGTTGCTCTGTTGTCCCTCTCCCACCCTACATCCTTTAATTTAAAAAAATCAAAGGAACCAGACAGGAAATTTTCAGCTGGGATTCCCTCTGGAGGTCATCTCCATTAACCTGTGGAAGAATCTGATTAAACATGTACTAGGGGGTGTGACCGGATGGAAGAGGATGTGTGCGAGAGAGTGAGAGTGTAGTGAGAGTGTAGACCTCTCCTCTCCGCTCCTTGCTACCACAGAAGATGCCTACAGCTGAGGAGTGCGACGGCCGAAAAGACTGCAAGGCGGTGGAGGCCGCCTACCTAGCTGAGACATATTCCTCTCAATTTCAATCTTAAGAGAGATGGAAGCCTGAGGAGTGGCCTCCTTTCTTGTGCCTTCCCTCCTAAAACCCTACCTATCATCCGATCCCCTGTGCTGCGCCTGGTGTGTGGACTTTCCGGGAGGTGGGGTTTTGCAAACCCATGTGAGTTGAGTGGCGTCTTGGCTCTCCTATCGCTCTCCTCTCACCCCCGTGTGCCGGCGCTCCGGAAGTAGTCGGACCGGCTGAGAAACCAGCGCGCTGTATCGGCGGCGCATCGAGGGAGCCAACTGCGGGTGAGACACAGCGGAACCCGTGGAGACGTGGCGGTGAAGATCGTGACGATCGGGAGGCGTGTGGTGAGTGCGGGCTGTGTGGCATGTCTGACGGGGGCCGATAAGTTTTTGTGAAGAAATGCAGGGGTACGAGCCTGCATACATTTTGATCTACCTGACCCCCCCGCATGTCTCCACCAGACTCCAGAAGTGATCTAATATCCCTGAGGACCGCATGTCTGCAGGACACCCCCCACTTGGCTAAAATTTGAATGAAGCGGTGAAACTGCATAAGTGAAGAGTGCAGTGGTGAGAGCCTGCAGTCAATTGACTTATTCGACCCCAACATATACCCTTTAAATACTGGCCTAACTGCAGAACTTATATATCACTTATATTGAGCCTACATGTATCGGACATCCCCATTGTTATTCTGAGCCATCAAACGAAAACTAAAAATCTACAGAGGGACAATCTCAAAGAGACTTGAACTTAATATATGCAGGGGACCATAGGGTTCTATTTGATTGGCCCGACTCTTTCTCCTCTTTGAGGGGAAACAACCTGACATCCCCCCCTTTTTACCTGATATCTGAAGGGGAAACTTTTGGCTAAGACCGATATCAAGATTACTTAAAGCTTCAAGTGACGGGACCACTGGGAGGCATGCGGTGCGATGAGTGTGGAGTGTGGGGGTATGCCTGAGGTTGGCTAAAAACAAACTGTTGGTGGAAAAAAAAAAAATGCAGAGGTGAGAGCCTGCATATATTTATAGGATACATATTTATATGAACTGCCACTACTATTCCGACCCCCTCTCCCTCCCGCATACCCCGCCGGACGCTAGAACTGATATCTCTGATAATTTTATATCTACCGGATACCCCCATGTCAGTAAAATTTGAATTGAATCAGTGAACTCAAACAATACCTCTATTGTGCTTATAAAGATTGGATATCCCCCATCACTACTCCGCGCCACTAAATAAAAAAAAAAAAAAATCCATAAGAGGCGACGTAGCCTAAGAAGAAGAGTGGTAGGAATCAACGGAAGATATAGGGGCGAGATAGAAGTAAGAGACTGCACCCCCACCTGATGTAAAGGACGTTTCTTAAAATCAAGTGATTGGACTGTGTATAGATAATAGTTTATTTTTCCTATCCATCGTCTGCTGTTTTTTAGGCTGCTGTATGCCCAGTGTCATCTCCCCCCTTTCCCCCCTGTCCCTTCTGAAGCCTAGGGGAACATTGGGCTAATAAGGGGAGTACGAAATTGGTGAACAATTGGACTTATAGGCAATAAAACTGTGTATAGGGGATAGGGGTAAGGAGATTATAGAAAAGCTGTTTTCTCTACTTGCTCCATGAAATTGGTATACTAATCTACTGTGCTACACCCTATCACGTGAAATTTCCTTCTCCCCCCCTTTTCCCCCCTTTTTTTTTTTTTTTTTTTTTTGGGGGGAAAGACTATGCCAAGTCAACGCACCACTAAGGCTAGCCAAGCGGCAAGCCAGGCAAGTCAAGCAAGCCAGGCAGCCGCTAAGCTTGAAAAATTCGCCCATACCCCTGGCCAGGCTGCTCAAACTCCCCCTAAGAGTAATCAACAACCCCAACAAACTTAACTTAAAGCAGGGTCCTCGGGGATAAGAAAGAGCCAGGGTCATGGACAGAGCCAGATGTCAGGGCAAAACCAGCCACCAGTATCGGTGGAAGTAGGGGGCATAGGACAGGATCGGAGATCTGAAATGACCCAGGGGTTACCAGCAGGGGGGGAGGGTCTAACCCACACTGAGCCATCATTAAAGGAAGTTTTACAGGCGGTAAATCTATGTAGGGATTCCTTGACTGAAATGGCTGCCCAATTAAACTCAATACAGGCAGATCTTCTGCTGGTGAGACATGATATACAAAAAGTTCAGGAAAGGACAACCGCCCTAGAAACACGGATTGCCCTAATAGAGGACGACCTGGACCCCCTTAAAAGAGAACTGGTAGCCATGAGAGGACAAATAAGCAAGCAGGAGACTAAAATAGACGAGATGGAAAATAGGATAAGAAGAAAAAATGTACGTATCCTTGGTATTCCAGAACACAGTGAGGGTGTAGATGCAGCGGTTTTTCTGAAAAAGTGGTTTCGGGATACAATGGGTCCAGAAGTGTTTTCGCCATTTTTTTCCATAGAGCGGGCACATAGAGTACCGGCAAGACCTCCCCAGCCCGGTTCCCCTCCCAGACCTTTAATAGCTAAAATATTCCACTTCAATGATAAAGTGACTATTATGCGTAGGGCAAGGGAACTGGGCAACATGACGTATAATGGCTCTAGGATTTCTGTATATCCGGATTTTTCACCGGAACTGCAGAAGAGAAGAGCCAGATTCACTGAAATTAAACGTAAACTACGCCAGGCACGTATAGTGTACGCATTGATCTACCCGGCTAGATTGCGCTTAACAGTGAATGGGGGGACTAAATTTTTCGATACACCAGAAGGGGTGAATGAGTGGTTGACCACCTACAATGAAACATGATAAAGGAGGGGGTACGGACCGTGTCTACCTATATGAAAAAAATGTTTTTTTCTTAGATACCATCCAGGCCCGCCCTTGGGTGGGCGGGACGGTAAATTTTCCTTTATTCTTAAATGCTTTGTTTCAAGGAAAAGGGGAGGAGGGGAGAGGGGCATGAAAGGATGGGAACAATGAGCAGGATACCTCCCAATTTCTCTTTGTTGGAGGGGCCTGGCAAAATGTTCTCTAGATCTTTATGTTGTTTTTGTGAGTTTTTTTTGTGTGGGTGGAGGTGCAGGGGATTGGGGAGGGAGGGGAGGGAAGAGAGGGGGGGGAGAAGGGAGGGATAGGGGAGGGGATAAGGGGAATGCACTAAGTATGATGAATGCATGGATAGGTCACAATAGGAAGTCCCCGGATAGGCCTAGGAAGGCAGTGAGGGAAGAATTGGAGGAAGATAGATTGTATGCATGGTTTAGTAGGGGGGTAGGTATTAAAGGATGGTATGAATGGGTATTAGGAAGGGTAGATTGGAAGAAGTATGTCTCTAATGGGGAAGTCAGCTATAAAACGCACTTGTTCACCTTGAATATTTTGAGTAATAGATTTCTTTATTTTTTTATTATTTCCACGACATTAATAGCCTAGCACAGGAACCAAAAATTAAAACACAAAATGAAGGTAGAGTTCAGTTGTAATAAATAGACAATTTCACGTATATGGCTAGTAATACACGGCTAAAAAAGAAAGCTATCACACTTTGTTCTTGGAACATAAGGGGTTTAGGAGATTTGGGGAAAAGGGCAGCAGTATTGAATACAGTAAAAGAACACGGGGCCTCTATCCTGTGTTTACAGGAAACACATTTTTCAAATGTTTCTGCACCTCACTTGGGGTGGAGGGACTTTCAATTCCAATATCACTCTATTCACACGTCCTACTCAAGGGGGGTCAGTATTTTTATTAAGAAGGGCGTAACATATACCTGTCTCCAGAATAAGATTGACGAATGTGGGAGATACGTTTTTTTGCACTGTAAAATAGAGAATAGGATCTTTGTCCTAGCCAGTGTGTACATACCACCACCCTTCAAGCTGGATGTCTTCTATGATTTAGCGGGGTTTGTGTTGGACAAGCCTAATATCCTGATCTTCATGATGGGAGACTTCAATATGGTCTTAGACCATGACATAGATAGGTTCCCACACTCAAAACAAGGGAGAAACCCAGCGGACAAACGACTGGCTCATATAATGGGGGAAATGGGTTTGAAGGACCTTTGGAGATTACAGAATCCGGGAGATCGGGTTTATTCATGCTTTTCCTCTATACATTCCACACTCTCACGAATAGACATGACACTGGGGAACGATGAGGCAATAATTATATCTGGTGGTCCTAAATATATGCCGAGGGGTCTCTCTGACCACTCCCCAATGATAATATCTGTGGAGACAGGTGGGGAAAATCAACCTCGGGAATGGAAAATTAGTCCAGCCTGGCTGGAATTGATTGGGGAACCGCAGGAAGTTATAAAGGCTCTGACAGAGTTTATAGACCTAAATAATGGAACAGCATCACAGGGGGTCATTTGGGATACTCTAAAGGCATTCCTTAGGGGCCTCCTGATCCAACAAATCTCAGTAATTAAGAGAGAATCTAACAGAAGGGAGGTGGAGGCAGCACATAGGATGACACAATTAGAAGAACAATTTCTTAGAGACCCATCAGCGGGGAACCTTGGGGCATGGACGGAGGCACAACGGGTCTACCGCTGGATAATGATGGGGAAAGCAGAAAAGAGATACATATTCCAGAAACAAGTTAGTTTTGGGGAAGGGGAATCAGTAGGTCGGATGCTTTCGCAGTTGGTGAAAGTTAATTCACCTCCGTCATTAGTACCAATGATCAAAACAACTAGAAAGGGAACAACTACTAATACCCCAGAAATTGTTGATTGCTTTAGAGAGTACTATAAAAATCTCTATAACTCCAATCAAGAAGATACGGGTGATTTAATGGGAATCTTCTTTAAAAACTTGACTATCCCCCGTCTCTCCGAAGATCATAGGAATAAACTGGATGCTCCTATCACATTAGAAGAGATACAGCATACGGAACAGGCCATGGCGACCCGGAAATCTCCCAGGCCGGACGGCCTACCGGTTGAGGTCTACCGCTGTTTCGGAGGTGTTCTGTTCCCTGAACTGCTGAAGACATTTAACTGGGCGCTGGCTAAAGGGGAACTCCCTCTTTCTATGAGGGAGTCAACTATAATAGTCATACCAAAAGAGGATAAGGACCCATTGGATCCCTCGTCATATAGGCCTATCTCCCTGCTTAATCTGGACGCCAAGATTTTGGCGAAGATCTTGGCGTCCAGATTGAACGGGGTGATAGCAGACCTAGTTCACCCTGACCAATCAGGATTTATTCCTGGCAGGTCAACCAATACAAATATCAGACGAGTACACCTAAACTTACAAATTCCAACGGAAGACGAGGGACATAGAGCTATTCTCTCGCTAGATGCCGCTAAAGCCTTTGATACTTTGCAGTGGGGATATCTATGGAGGATCCTGAGCGAGTTTCAAATAGGGCCAATGTTTTCTAAATGGGTAAAAATTATGTATAAAGCACCAGAGGCTAGGGTGAGGATTAATAATGAACACTCAGCAAGGTTTCAATTATTAAGGGGGACGAGGCAAGGATGTCCTCTGTCCCCCCTCTTGTTTGCTCTCGCAATTGAACCCCTGGCTATATCTCTCCGATCGTGTAGGGAGATTAGAGGTTTTTCAAGAGGCTGGGAAGAGGAGAAGGTAGTTCTGTTTGCAGACGATTTACTCGTACTCCTAGGCGACGTACAGAACTCCCTGAAACAAACGATGTGTAAAATCAGCACATTTGGTGCATTCTCTGGCCTAAATATCAATTGGGGAAAATCCACCCTACTGCCAGTGGACCCTTTACATACTCCATTACCACAAGAAGCCAGTAGATTACAAGTAGTAACCCAGATGAAATATCTAGGTGTAATCATTACGAGAGATCCTAAAGCATATATAGTAAACAACTTGTCTCATTGTTGACCAGGTTTAAAGAGAAAACTAGGATCTGGAGGAGGTTCCCCCTCTCTTCAATGGGCCGCTGTAATCTAATCAAAATGATTTTTCTCCCACAAGCCTTGTATATCCTAGCCAATTCCCCAGTATGGGTTTATAAAAAATGGTTCAATAGATTTGATACCATTTTTAGAGAACTGGTATGGAAGGGTAGCGTGGCGCGTATCAGTCTAAAAATCCTCCAACTCCCGACCAATGAAGGGGGAGTAGCAATTCCACACCTGTTTAGATATTTTTTGGCATCCCAATTACAATATATGAGAGGTACAGGGGCGGGGGGAAACCTGCTCCAGGTGCTCCTAAAAAGACAAACCATTGAAATGATGGAAGCAGGTATGGTGATACGGGGAATTCCCACCCTGGACCTAATGAACAAGGTATGGGTAGCGGTTAAGGCAATACTGGGATGTAGAGGCTACACGGAATACTCACCACTGTGGAAGAATAATAACTTGAGTGAGGTACAAAAAATAGGACCGATCAGGGAGTGGGAACGTAGAGATATAAAATACCTACATCAGCTTTTTTCTAATGGGCAATTAAAAACATTCCAAGAGCTTAGAGCAGAGTTTTTAATACCGAGGAAATCTTTTTTCCGCTACCTCCAACTGAGGCATGCACTTACAGTACAATTTGAGGACTCACCAATAGAATGGGGGAATATATCGACACTAGTGAATATAGTGCAAACAGAATCAACTAAGGGGTTGACTTCAAGGACGTATTCGATCCTACATAAAGACGCCAGGGGCAGTCAGTACACTTCCGTTTTTAGAGATAAATGGGTAAGAGACGGGGTCAACATCACAATTAACCAATGGGATAGGATCCTTGAACTAGCTCCATGGGTTTCTCTCTCTCCACCTCAAAGGATGTCGCACTTGTTCCTTCTATATAGAGCTTATTTTACCCCGAAAAAACTCTTCAGTTTCGGAAGTAGAATAGACTCCTCTTGTCCAAGGTGTGGAGGCTTAGAGGGAGACATGATACATATGTTCTGGAGATGCCCCAAGCTGCACCGCTACTGGATTGAGGTAGTGGATACAATTGCTCAGGTTTTTGATGTCCCCATCGAGACAGAACCCAAGGAAGGTATGTGTATTAGGATGGGTGGATGGGACGGGAAGGCCTAACGATATCAATATGGCAATTTTGAGATGCTTGTTTCAGGCGCGCAAACTTATAGCCCAGAGATGGCAGTCGCCCACCCCTCCTTCTAGTAGAGAATGGGAGCAAGTTGTGAATAGTATGATATTAAAGGAAAAAACACTTTATATAAGACAGGGATGCATTAATAAATTTGACAGGTTGTGGAAAATGTGGTGTGAAAAAAAAATAGACACTAAATAAATATAGGAACAATGTGGGATTAAATAAAGAGACGTGTGGGAAGGTAGTTGTATGGTATGAATGGTCAAGATATGAAACGAATAAATGGGGGAAATGGTAATGAGAGCTATTTAAAGAGGGAGGGAATCTATATACAGGAGGAAAAACTTCTTCACGCTATATATAAATTTTTTTTTTTTTTATATATTTCTTTTTTTTTTTTACCACACTGAGCATGTTGTTTTTCTTAAAAAAAAAAAAAAACAATTGCAAGAGCACTTGGACCGCCCCCACTCTCTGCTTTCATTTCTAAAAGATGAATTGTTTTTTCATTTCCCCTCCTGACAATTGGACAAGTATTGATGTGAGAATGTGATGTCTATCTTGTAAAATTGAAAAATCTTTAATAAAAATATTAAGTTAAAAACAAAAAAAAGGTGGAGGAACCTATGATTTTCAGCATGATCTTAATGTTTTATGCTTCTGATAGAGTGGTGCACTGAAGCAGCTGTTCCATGTGAGTACCCCGGACTGGGGCTTTGATCAATAAATCTGTATATTTAAAAACAATATCACACTAGCCAGCCTTTTCTTACCCTATTTGTATGTGGAGACAGCGCTTTTGGGCAGCCTAGGATCCCACAGCAATCACAGAACCCAGAGGTGGTTCAAATGCGTGGGTTTGACCGAACTTAAGTGTGATGTCACACGCTCAGAGGTGAGCGGCTATTACATGGGGGGGGGGGGCACCAGTGTGTGGATACCTCAGCACATTTGGATCACAATAACAAGAATTAATTTTAGGTTTAATATGGACTTTATGATTTAATTATATTGCACTGACCTTTGAGATCATGGTCAGCGCACCACATTTATCCACTAAAGCACTTTATTTCCACTAACTGTCACTTTTATGCATTAAGAAATTCACTATAAATGAATGTATTTTATAATTGAATCATGTCAGTTTGATTTTTGCATTTGTGAATTTCAAGTTTTGCACTATTGTCACTTTATTAATTGCTCTTTAATCATTGTTCACATTATTGAGATAGCGTGCCATTTCATATATATATATATATATATATATATATATATACAGGATTCTATGCTTTGACAAATTATTTTTTTAAATCTCCACACAAATATTCACATTAAATTCTACAGGCGTATGACCAGTTTAAAATGATAAATGTTGGTCCAGGCTGAATAAACTTTCTGTTTACTTGACAGATGAAGACTTCTCTGTAATTCAACAAGAAGTTATAATGCTGAAGAGCTGTGCTCACAAAAACATAGTAGCATATTATGGAAGCTATATGAGGTAAGGACCAGACCTTAAAAAGGCAGTTTCCCATTTAATCAGACCAACTATGAGTGCATGATATCTTACTACTGGAAAATATGACCAGATCAAAGGCTTGTGCTTGTAACTCATAACATACAGAGTGGTCTGCTGACTGAATATTAATATTATGGGGATTGGATCAGACGGTGTTGGGTGGATATGTCTACAACTTACCAACATTACAATATGATTGTAAATCTTTGTTTATTTTTTTAAATTTAGCAAAATCTAGGTAGTATAGGGCATACCTAAATAATCCAACTAGCTAGACCTTTCCGTTACATATCTGCTGATAATGCCAAAGTAGACTGTATAACCAGTTTTTTAGTGGGAGATCAGCCCAACTCTAGGAGGGACTTGTTTTATTTTGAATAAAGCAGGGAAAGGTTACAGCCTTTGTTTTTTGTTTTTTTATTGCTGCCTCTGTCTCTGTTAGGCCCCTTTCACACTTATACGACTTGTCCCACGATTTGGGACTGCAAAGTAGCATGACAAGTCGTTCCCCCATGATTTCCAATGACAGCCATATTAGTACGACTTCAAGTTGTTCCGACTTCAAAAGTAGTCCCTGCACTACTTTGGTCCGATTTTGATGCCACTTATACAGGCATTCCTTGAAAGCGCGGCAAAATCGTGGTAAAATTGCACGACTTTGAAGTCGCACAAGTGTGAAAGGGGCCTTAGGGAGATTTGCCCTCATTATATATCAGGATAAGAAGTAATGTGAAATCTCCCTGATGTGTAATGTGTCCCACTAATACCCACACCCGGTAATTTTTGTTTGGAAAATGTAACTCTTCCATACTATCCAAAGCTGAAAAAGGAAAAAAAAAATGGAATTGGCATTTAATTCAGAGAAGTGTCTTGATTGGATGGTCTTGTTGGGACTGTAAGATGGTATTCAAATAGATAGTAGGGAAGTTAGGCATGCAAGCACGAACAAACGCCCTCCAAAAACCTCAGTTGTCAGGACTTCATCAACATGTACATTTGGTTTCCATATATCGGGTGGTGGTGGAAGGCATTTGGAACAGGTTGGATGACAATGTCCAATAACTGACTTTATTTTATGCTTTAAATTCAGAGGTAGTAAGCTGTGGATTTGCATGGAGTTCTGTGGAGGTGGTTCACTTCAGGACGTATATCAAGGTAAAGAAACTTTATATCAACCCTTTTGAGCATGGCTGTTACTTGTCATAGCCAAGATCCCAATACAGTGCAAGAGGCTGTTACTTTTCTGCCTACCAGAGCATAACTATCTGAGGAACACACCTGTGTAGCATCACGCCTGGCAATATACTTGGGCAGCTTCCTGGCATTGGCCTTAGTGCTGGATGAAAATCTTGGCTCTGACAGGCTGGAAGGTTCCCTTTAAGAATTCATTCCCACTTATGTGATAAATGTCATTATAAGAGGTGCTTTTGATGTCAATACATTTTTTCTTTTACCCCTCAGTCACAGGAGCCTTGTCTGAGCTTCAGGTGGCATATGTGTGTAGAGAGACCCTCCAGGTAAGCATGTAAAACAGACGGTGCACATAGAGATGTTTTTATGCCCATATGGAACGCTAAGCTTTATCGGACTTTTTCCGATAATGTGTGTAGACAAAGTGCCACCCATGCTCAGATCACATTACAAGACTGATAAGGCTTATTTCAGTAACATGGGTGAGGTTGTTAATGGCTTTTTATTAATTTATTTCATGATGGTTTTCCGTTAAATATAATTTACCATCGGAAAGCCTTATTTTATCATCATTCCCCATGATTGTATCCCATTAATTGTTTGGTTACCGCCGAATGGCAACTTTTCAAACTCTTCTCAAAAGACATGTCATTGAAACTTAGAGTTATCATTTTTTAGCAGATGCTGGAGAGTTAACCCACGTGGTGGTTTGTTACATTGAGTCCCTGAATCTGCTTTAGCTATTTATGAAGGAGTCCCATTCTTTCTGTTGGATTTTTAATTTTATATTATGGAGAATGTATCAGGAGGAGCTGGAACACACAAAGGTGGGCTTGCACCCCCAAAACTCCCAGTTGGGCAAGAACGATGTCAGCAAATTATGGGAGGGAAACCTCATTGTTGAAGAGAAAATAACCTCAACTCAACCCATCTGACTCCAAACATAACAAAACATTTTTGAGCGGAATGGCCCTTAAAACACCTTGGTTCAAACGATGACGCCCGATTTCAGCCAGTATTTTGCTATGAGCACCAGAAAATATCAGGCCAGTCAGAATGGGTTGCCAGCATCAAAGGTTTTAAAATGTCTGCTTCTCAGGTATACAATGGAAATATATCACCTATTATTTGTGTCTAACAGGGTCTGGCTTATCTTCATAATCAAGGAAAGATACACAGAGATATTAAGGTAAGCACTGTACTCTAGAAAAGACAGATATAGAGGTGGCTGTAAACATGGCATACTGCTCAATCATTCTGAAAATATGCTAGCCCAGTAGAATACAACTGAACAAAGATTCCAAGCACTTCCATCATGGGGGCAACAGTCCACAACAAACAAAACAGATACAAATTAGTGTAAAACACGGTATACATGTAGAGGTTTTTTCTTTACATTCAACCAGCGGGTTGAACGAAAAAGACCTCACGGATCCCCACATCCACCACCTCCTGTTGAACAGAGAGCAGCAAACACATATATAAAATTTGTCTGGTTCCTGCACAACTACATTTTGGCATGTGTACACCCTGCCTAACCACCTCAATACCGGGCACTTTCACCCCCTTCCTGCCCAGGCCATTTTTTAGCTTTCAGGGCTGTCACACTTTGAATGACAACTGCGCGGCCATGCAACATTGTACCCAAATTTATTTTTTTATCTTTTTCTCCACACAAATAGAGCTTTCTTTTGGTGGAAAAGAAATGTAATCACTGCTGAGATTTTTATTTTTTTTTACAAAGAAAAAAGAAAAAATACAGAAAAATGTGAAAAAAAAAAAAAAAAAAAAAATCTTAGTTTCTGTCAGTAAATTTTGTAAATAAGTGTTTTTTCTCCTTCACTGATGTGCGCTGATAAGGCTTCACTGATGGACACTGCGGTGGCACTTATGGGCACTAATTAGGTGGCACTGATGAGGAGGCACTAATTTTCCACACTGATGGGCACTGATAGGTGGCACTGATAGTTGGCACTGATATGCGGCACTGATATGCGGCACTGATGGGCAGCACTAAGGGACACTGATGGGCAGCACTAATGAGCAGACAGTGATGGGAGGCACTGATTGGCATCACTTATGGGCACTGGTGGCACTTATGGGCACTGATTGGTGGCACTGATGGGGCTTTCCTGTAATCAGGGCACTGATGATCAGTGCCCTGATTACCTGCCCTGGCCTCCTCTGCGAGGAGATGTCGCTTAGTAGCACTCCTCGCCAAACACTCTCAATGTGAGGCGAGGAGAGACGATTCACGGCACTTCCGTATTTTCATGTGACCGGCTGTGATTGGACACAGCTGATCACATGGTTAAAGAGCTGCGGCTCTTTACAGAGATCAGGGTTGCGCATTGTCCTAGCAACAAGGTGCGGCCACAATCGCTGCGCTGCGTGCCCCCATGCGATGGTGACCGGCCTGGGGCGCCATCATATGACGTCCTCCGAGAACAAGAGACGCATCGTCCCTTCGTCATTTGGCAGTGGGCAGGCGGCAAGTGGTTAAGATTGCCCATACACTAGTAGATTTTCATACAAACATTTGTATGAAAATGTGCACAAAAATTCTTACTACATTTGATGGCTTAACTAATGCCATTTGAAAGTACTTGAAAACTTTTTTTTGCTTTTAACATTTGATTTTGGCCCAAATAGATTTAAAGTAGAACTATAGGCAAAAGTTTTTTTTTTTTTCATTTTGGATTGAGTAATTGCGGGTTATAACCCTTGTTGAGATTTTTTTTTTGCCATCTGTGCCCCATTGGCAAGATTTTCTGGGACTGTCCCAAAATTAAACCCTACTGGCAAGAGGTGACCAGCACAATCGAGCACCTGACTGGTGCCGTCCTGGAGGGGGATCCCGGGGCCTGCCTGTTGCATCTCTCTAAGCGACCCATTAAGAAGTACAAAGCCTCCCTTACCATTCAGCTCTTAAATGCTGCCAAGGCATGCATCCCCTTGTGCTGGAGATCGGAGATTCCACCATCAAAATCTATGTGGTATGCCAAGGTTAATGAACTGAGGAACATGGAAGACCTCACTGCCACCCTACATGGAAGAGAGGAGGCTTTTTCGGAGACATGGCGACCATGGATTCATTACATCTACACTGAAGCATACCTCCGTGAGGTTACAGGTCCTGATTAATCCATGCAGCTCGATCTTCCGCATGGTCAGGGGGGCACCACCATCTCCATCTTCACCCTTCCTCATTTCCTCCTTCCCCCTCTTTCCACCCCTCCCCATCCTACATATATTTTTTCCTTTTTTTTAAGTTTTCCCCAGCCATGGACCGGTTTAGTCAGATAATATGCATATCTTATATACATTACTCGCCTTTTGCGCCACATGGCTGGGCCCGGCTGTCTGGGGGATATTTCCGTGGCAGCCGCACCAGACATATGGGTTATTAAGGAAACAGTATGGAAGCTCCTCCCTGGTGTGGCACACGGGCAGTTTGGCTTTCACACGCAACCGCACTTGTTAACCACAAAGTGCAAAACCAGGGGAAGCGTTACGCGGCGAAGCTGGTACAACATATAACCCTATTTGTTACATGTTACTGTTTTTTACTA
>CM053033.1:206961537-206989383 GCA_028564925.1 Lithobates sylvaticus | reverse complement strand
GGCCAGAAATTTAGGCCGCGGCTTTGCGGCCTTCTGAAATCCTTCTGTAATATGGCGCCATCTTGTGGTGGCCGTTGGTATTGCAACGCCTCTAACAATGCTAATGCAATGTTAACCACTGGGAACTTTTCAGCTTTCGGTGCTCTCACACTTTGAATGACAATTTCTCAGTCATGCAACACTGTACCCAAATGAATTTTTTGTCCTTTTTTTCACACAAATAGAGCTTTCTTTTGGTGGTATTTAATCACCACTGGGTTTTTTATTTTTTGCGCTATAAATCAAAAAATACAGAAAATTCGGTAAAAAAAAATAAATTCTTTGTTTCTATTAAAATTTATTGGCGGAGTATTGGCACAGTGCTAGCAGAGTATTGGCGGTGTATTGGCACAGTGCTGGCAGAGTATTGGCGGTGTATTGGCACAGTGCTGGCAGAGTATTGCACAGTGCTGGCAGTGTAGCTGTCACTGAACAGCGCTGTGGGCACTACACATCCAGCCCACGGCGCTGGTCCCATCTCTCCCCCTCTCAGCTTCTCCCTCTCACTGTACCGATCGATACAGAGACGGGAGGGAGGAACCGGCGTCATGACGTGACGCCGGTTTTTGTACATGTGATCGCACCGTCATTTGACAGAGCGATCGCGTGGTAAACGGCCGCTATCCGCGGCCGTTTACCGCGATGCGCCGGGCCCTCGGGACCTGGCGGTCACAGATGTTCCCGAGTGCGCGCCCCAGGGGGCGCGCAGGAGCAAGGTTCTGGGAGGACGTCCTACGGTGCCCAGTGCCACCTGTCAGTCGTCGTTGTTAAAAAAAAAAAAAAACCTGGCTCCTAACTTTTTTAGCTGGCTCCTAGATTCCAAGAAAATTTGTCAAGCCCTGGTTTAGATCAAAGCATATTCATGTGTTGTGTTGGTCCAGTCAAAGTCCAGACCGAAATCCAATTGAGACCCTTTCGGAAGACTTGAAAATTGCTGTTCACAGATGCCCTCTATCCAATCTGACAGAGCTTGAGCTACTTTGCAAAGTAGAATGGGCAAAATTGTCACTCTCCAGATGTGCAAAGCTGGTAGAGGCATCACCAAAAAGACTTGCAGCTGTAATTGCAGTGTAAGGTGGTTCTACAAAGTATTGTAGACTGAATCAGTATTCAGTATTCAGTATTGACTGAATACAAATGTACTCCACACTTTTCACATATTTATTTGTAAAACATTTTGAAAACCATTTATATGTTTTCCTTCCACTTCACAATTATGTGCCACTTTGTGTTGGTCTATCACATAAAATCCCAATAAAATACATATACATTTTTGGTGGTAAAAATCTGGCAAATTTCAAGGGGTATGATTACTTTTTCAAGGCACTGTACAGTTGTTTTTCTCATCATCATCATAATAATAACATTGTAACAAGCCACACTACTAAGCTCACCACACACATTACACTCTGATTGTACAATCTCCTTTAGACCTACCAACAAGTATGTAGTGCAAGGACCAGCCCGATTGGATAGATTAGGTAGCTCCTCATATTATGTAGTTTTGGTAGATATAAAGTTGATTGTACAAAAATCATATGGTCAGATTGTAACATGTATGGTGAGCCTTATGCCGCGTACACACGATCAAACTTTTCGACGGACTTGGTCCGACAGACTTTCTGACGGACTTTGCAGCGGAGGTCCGCCAGACTTTCAAACGAACGGACTTGCCCACACACGATCACTCCAAAAAGTCTGACGGATTTGAACGTGATGACGTACGACCGGTCTAGAATAAGGAAGTTCATAGCCAGTAGCCAATAGCTTCCCTAGCGTCGGTTTTCGTCCGTCGGACTAGCACACAGACGACTGGATTTTTTGACCGGACTCAAGTCTGTCGGAAAGATTTGAAACATGTTTTATTTCTAGGTCCATCAGACTTTTGGGAAAGAAAAGTCTGCTGGAGCCCCCACACGATCGAATTGTCCGACGGATTCCGGTCCGCCGGACCTAGTCCGTCAAAGTCTGATCGTGTGTACGCAGCATTAGACACATTTGCATATTAAAGTACACCTCTAGCCAAAAAACCCTCTCAGTCGTCTTATTTGCTGTCTGTGTCTCATTGGGGATCTTTCCCTTTACTTTTGATTATAGCTAGAAGTAAAAAGAAATTTGTCCAAAATAAAGGGCAAAGTTATTACCAGAGGAGGTGGCCCCAATGGAATATTACTTCTCTCATTCTGTTGCAGTGACAACCTTAAAGTTTTGCAGCAATAACAGCATGACAAGGGTTCTAACCCTTCCATCTTCTGCAAAACCTGAAGACAAAGGTTTTGGCTGGAGATGCACTTTAACACAAAAGGCCGAAAAACAAATCCAAAGGCTGCCGCCTGTAACCATGCTGTGCAAATGTAATGTACGAAGGGCATGATCACAACACATGGGGGCTGATGTGAGCAAACAGACTGTGAACTTTGCAAAGTGCAGTTGCTCCAAAGCCTAATAAATGAGGTAAAGCTTCACTTTGCAAAGAATACCAAATCACGCGCAAGAAAAAAAACAAAACAGTGCACAGTCTATTTGCCTTTAAGGGGTTGTAAAAGGTTGGTTTTTTAATTTTCTAAATAGGTTCCTTTAAGCTAGTGCATTGTTGGTTCTCTTACCTTTTCCTTCGATTTCCCTTCTAAATGTTTTTTTTCTTTGTCTGAATTTCTCACTTCCTGTTTCTCCTCAGTAAACTTCACACCATCATCCGAGCGGTGTTTAGTCAGCCAGAACAGCTTACTGAGGAGGAACAGGAAGTTAAAAATGCAGACAAAGAAAAAAAAAAACATTTAGAAGGGAAATCGAAGGAAAAGGCAAGTGAACCAACAATGCACTAGCTTAACCGCTTCCCGACAGCCTCATGTAGAGTACCTGTACGTGGCCCTTTAAATGCCTGCCCGTGGCGGCGCGCTCGCCACCCGGTCGGGAGCTCTGTGACCCCGGCCACGGGACCAGCGGACCCGATCGCCGCTGGTGTCCCGCGATCGGGTTACGGAGCTGAAGACGTCAGCCCCGCCCCCTAATGTAAAAAAAAACACACACACGTCAGAGCCCATAACCCCTCCCCTCCCCCTAGTGGTTAACTCTTTCACTACAACTGTCATTGATACAGGAATCAATGCATTTAAATTGCATTGATTGCTGTATAAATGACAATGGTCCCAAAAATGTCCGATGTGTCCGCCATAATGTCGCAGTCACAATAAAAATCGCTGATCGCCGCCATTACTAGTAAAAAAAAAAAATATTAATAAAAATGCTATAAAACTATCCCCTATTTTGTAACCGCTATAACTTTTGCGCAAACCAATCAATCGCTAATTGCAATTTTTTTTTTACCAAAAATATGTAGAAGAATACGTATCGGCCTAAACTGAGGAAAAAAATTTTTTTTTTATATATTTTTTGAGGATATTTATTATAGCAAAAAGCAAAAAATATAGAATTTTTTTTTCAAAATTGTCGCTCTATTTTTGTTTATAGCGCAAAAAATAAAAACCGCAGGGGCGATCAAATACCACCAAAAGAAAGTTCTATTTGTGGGAAAAAAAAAAGACGCCAATTTTGTTTTGGAGCCACGTCGCACGACCGCGCAATTGTCAGTTAAATCGACGCAGTGCCGAATCCCAAAAAGGGGCCTGGTCCTTTGGCTGCCAATTGGTCCGGGGCTGAAGTGGTTAAAGAACCTATTTAGAAAATAAAAAAAAAAACAAACCTTTACAACCACTTTTAGTAAATCAACCCCATGGAACCTTGAAGAGGATAGCTGACATCAGCAGAAGGCCTACACCAGCTTCCACTCTGGTCAACAGGCTGTAGCGGGGCACAGATCACCAAAACAGGATAACCCAACAACAGGATAACCCAACAACTGGAAAACTCAACTTCTGCTGCAGTATTCAAATACGAGACAGGAATACCCAATCAATGCACATTGATTGACTTTACAGCAGAGAACTCACTATCCCATACGTAGTTTTATTCATGGAGTGTGCTCTGCCCCTTGTTATCAAAGGGAAATGTATAATACACCTCTGGTCTCCAGACAAGGTCCTCACACAAACTTTCCCTCATTTACAAACTTTGCTCTTTGTCTTTGTTCATCACTTCTCTCATGCAACTCCTTCCCTCTGGAACACAACTCCACATGCCATCAGACATTCACCACCACTCCACGTCTTTATATTCACACTCAGACCCATCCTTCCAGAAAAACATATAACTTCAAAGTGGACCTTCACCCCAAAATTAGTCTTACCTGTTTCATTTCCTCTCCCCCAGCCTCGTCAGATATAATAGGAGTGGGAACCAATTTTCATGGTACCTGCGCCCAGTTCCTCGTCCTTGGCCTGGGCAAAGATGACAAACACACTATTCCCAATGCACACCTTCCTGAAAAATGGCTGTGGGAGTAAGTGGGGTGCTGCATCGACCACCATCAGACATTCAAAGTGCGAAGTATGTCACCAGCACACCAAGGATCTTCAGAACGGGTCCAAAGCTTTATTCAGCAATCACATCATAATTACAGAAGCAAAGTTTCAACGCCATGCAGGACCCCTACTGGAGGCATGTGACGTCACGTGCCTGATGAAGGGGGTCCTGCGTGGCTTCCGCAACATTGCTTCTGTAATTATGATGTGATTGCTGAATAAAGCTTTGGACTTGTTCTGGAGATCCTTGGTGTGCTGGTAACATGCTTCTAGCATTAGGCGAGGATCAGTGCCGGGGCAACATCATCTAGAGCCCAGGGCAAACATGCCAAACTGCGCCCCCCCCCCCCCAAATGTATGAGCATTACGTATCAGCAAAATTCCCCCTACAAAAACACTGAGCATGAATCTACATGAGCATAAATACCCCCTTCTCCCAGTACAAATCCACCCCCCGCTTTGCCTCCCCATTCCCAAATCCCCCTCTCCCCCAAAAAATTCACCCCCTCCGAGTACAAATCCTCTAGCCATAAAATTTCCCCTCCTAGTACACATCTTCCCCCCCCCCCCATTCAAATTCCTCCCTCCCAGCACTAATCCCCCCCCCATCCCCCCTCCCAACACCAATTCCCAGCACCCCCCCCCCCTAAATTCCCCCTTTCCAACATAAATCCCCTCCCCCAATCTCCTTGTGGCATGCCCCCACTCCACCTCACATGATACCACAGTGCCCAAGGCAGCTGCCCCTACTGCCCACCTCTTGTCCTGGCCCTGGCGAGGATGATGCCACCTTGTCCCCCCCCCCCCCCACACTATCAGCCTCCTGTCACACATCCCAGGAGGCTGCAAGACTAGTCTAGCATGCGCATGCACAGAAGGGGAGCCAGCTGTGAGACATTAGGAAGTCTCCCCCGGCTCCCAAATCCAAGATGGTGGCATGGAGAAGCATCAGCTGCATAGAAGACAGTGGTGGACTCCGGGTGCTGGCAAGTATCTCTTTCTTAAAAGTCAGCAGCTATTTGTAGCTTTTGACTTGCAATTTTCCCATTCCCTGGTGAAGTCCCCCTATAATCCACCTTGTCGCTCTAATTTTCCTATTGTCACAATATTATCCACAATACAACTACTGCTGCCAAGTGCCAACCCTCCCTTGCCCTTTTTTGCCTGCCCCATTCTTCTTTTGAAAGGGGGCATTTTTGGGGCAAGGTATCCTATTTCTATTGTTTTAATGTGATTGTTGAAGCCCCTGTATGTTCCTACTGTGTACAGTGCGATCTGCATTCATTGCATCAGTGTGAGAGCTCATACACTAAGCCCTGGGTATGCATATCAACTACACCAAAAAAAAAAAAAGCTGTTACATGATTTGACGATTTATAAGAGAACGATGAAACATTGATAGTGTGGTATTGTTCTAGTGCAATGCCTGCTGGTCCCCTCCTAGGTATGTGGCTTCTGTATTCCTGTCCTGATGTATATGTGATGTCATGAAGCTCCTTCCTCCAGCCTGTGCTGTCTGCTGTGTGCTGCCAGTCCCTGATTCCTTACTGCATTGTGTGACAGCCCTCCGTCCCAGTAATGGCTGCGGAGTTCCCTACTATGATGTATCGCGGTCCTGTGCGCGTCTATATTTGGGTTCCATTCCCCACCCCTTTCCGTCAGCTTACACAGCGTGCCGTCTTGGATCTCCTCTCTTCTGTGGGATGCAGACGGTATGTCTGTGCAAACAGACCCCCACCATCACATCCCCACAAAACGTCGCTCACACTTCACTTCTGTTTCCATGGCAACCAATCTGCGAAACCATTCAGAACCCCCCCCCCCCCCCCCCGAGAGAGAGAGCGCACCGACAGACATGTGTGTTTTCATTACAGCGAAAGCCGCCAGCCACACACTGATGCGTAATGATTACCGGCTATGACACAATATGTGGAATATGGGCCTATTGCTTAGAAGGCATGTTGGATGCACATCATTTTCCTGAATCCAGGGAATGTGTGAGTGCGTACGAGGATGCAGGACGTCCTTTGATCCCTTGGAAAGTGCAGGCTTTGCCATTCAATTTGCTATAGACCTAATCGCTAAAATCTCAAAACAATTTTTTAACGTGCTAATGTCCTCTCCAAAGTCCTTTGCAATTTGTGTAAATCTAAAGTTTCAATACAATTTCCATAAAATAATACCTAAAGGGTCCTTGTTTAACCACTTCAATACCAGACACTTAGACACCTTCCTGCCCAAGCTAATGTTCAGCTTTCAGCGCTGTCGCAATTTGAATGACAATTGCGCGGTCATACAACACTGTACCCAAACAAATTGTTTATCATTTTGTTCCCACAAATAGAGCTTTCTTTTGGTGGTATTTGATCACCTCTGCAGTTTTTATTTTTCTGCGTTATAAACAAAAAAAGAACAAACATTTTGAAAAAAAAAAGCAATATTTTTTTTACTTTTTGCAATAATAAATATCCCCCAAAAAAATATTAAAAAAAAAACACATTTCTTCATCAGTTTAGGCTGATATGTATTCTTCTACATATTTTTGGTAAAAAAAAATCGGACTAAGCGTTTATTGATTGGTTTACGCAAAAGTTATCGCAGCTAAAAAATAGGGGGATAGATTTTTTTTAAAAAAAACAAGTTTTTCTTTGTTTCTGTTAATTTTTTTTTAAATAAGTAAGTTTTATCCTTCAATGATGGGCACTGATATGGCTGCACTGATGGGCACTGATAAGACAGCACTGATGGGCACCGATGAGGTGGCAATGATGATGAGCACTGATAGGCGGCACTGATATGGGGCACTGATAGGTGGCACTGAATAGGCGGCACTGATGGGTACTTATGGGTGGCACTAATGGGTACTTATGGGTGGCACTGATAGGTGGCACGGATGGGCACTGATAGGTGGGCACTAATGGGCATGGATGGGCACTGATGGGTGGCACTAATGACACTGATGGGTGGCATTGCTGGGCATCACTGTGGAAGTTAAACAAAGGCGCCACTCTAAGTGCAATAGTTAAAAATTAACTTTTACTGACAACTATGAATTCCGTACTCACATATTACAAATGACAGTCAGGCGTGTGGGCAGTATCTGCCAAAAGTCCGGTATAGAGCATCTGTCCAGGTGGTGGATAGCGGCGTGTGGTCGGAGCGCAGGTGTTTTCATCTGTTGCTGACAGTTCTGGTCCGTGGAACGCACGCCGACAACCAGGCAGATGTCGTCACTTCCGGTAAAGGGAATCAATAGGCGACGCGTTTACGGAGCTACGCTCCTTCTTCAGGCCTGATCAAGAATAATATTATTATGTTTTTTTTTTTTTTTATTATTTGTGCAAGTTACCACAACACACTTATCCTGTAGTTTTTAAAGAGGAAGTAAAGCCTCTTTTAAAAAAAAAAAAAAAAAAAAAAACGTAACCTGCAAGGCAAAGGCATAATGAGCTAGTATGCATAGCATACTAGCTCATTATGAATAACTTACCTGAAAACGAAGCCCCTGAAGCGGTCCTCATCCACGACCTTCTCCGCCGGCATCACTACGGGAGTGACTTCCGGGTCTCGCCGCTCCAGCACTGTGATTCGCTGGAGCGGCGATGACGTCACTCCCGCGCATGCGCATGAGAGCGGCATATCGCCGTGATCTCGGCATGCGCAGTGCGCCTGCACGCCGCTGTCTACGGCGCATGCGCCGTAGATAGCGGTGCCCTTTCTTTTCTAAATATCTCCTAAACCATGTAGGTTTAGGAGATATTTATTGGACCTACAGGTAAGCCTTAATCTAGGCTTACCTGTAGGCCAAAGTCCTAGAGGGTTTACTTCCTCTTTAAGATCAAAGATACAACTATGTTGGTGTCCCTTGTCAATTGTACATTGTATTTTTTAACATTTAACTGCCTACTCCCAAACTGTCATTTGAAGTAAAACACATAGCCAAGTAATATTCTCCCCATTTCTTTTATTGTGCATTAAAAAAATAAAAATAAAATAAAATAAAAATTAGACTGCCAATAGAACTTAACCAAAAAGTGCATTCTATGCATCCAAAAATATAGAAAAAACCAAATCAAATCATTATTCAAGCAAAAAAAAAATGTCAAAGCAATAACTCCAAGGCCAATAATAAATAACACGTTAACTCTTCCGATTCCGCAACATAGCCACAGAGATCGTGAGTTCCTAATAGCTAGGAACCATGATCGGTCATTTCCTCTAGGTCAGTCCCCTCCCCCTACAGAACACACACCAGAGAACACAGTTAACCCCTTGATCGCCCCCTAGTGTTAACCCCTTCCCTGCCAGTGACATTTTTTACAGTAACCAGTGCATTTTTATAGCACTGATTGCTGTATAAATGCCAATGGTCCCAAAAATGTGTCAAAAGTGTCCGAAATGTCCGTCATAATGTCGCAATCACCACCATTACTAGTAAAAAAATAATAACAATAATAAAAATGCCATAAAATCTATCCCCTATTTTGTAGACGCTATAACTTTTCCACAAACCAATCAATATACGCTTATTGCGATATTTTTTTCCCAAAAATATGCAGAAGAATACATATTGGCCTAAATTTAGAAAAAAATTAGAAAAAAAAAAAAAATGGGGATATTTATTATAGTAAAAAGTACAAAATATTGGGGGTTATTTACTAAAGGAAAATTCACTTTGCACTGAAAGTGCACTTGGAAGAGCAGTCACTGTAGATCCGAGGGGGACATGCAAGGAAAATAAAAAACAGCATTTTAGCTTGCACATGATTGGATGATAAAATCAGCAGAGCTTCCACTCATTTCAGATCTACCTTAGATTTACAGCCAGGGGAGGGCTGGCAGCCTTAAGCCTGGGGGGCAAGTCCAGTCAAGTGGCCCATTGACACCTTGCCGACCAGCCGCCGTCATTATACAGCGGCAGATTGGCTCCCCTGCTATGCGGCGTGACACTAGAGCCGATGCACATGTCCGCGATATCCCCGTTCGGACAGGGGAGTTAGAGAGAGATCTGCTGTTCCTAGTGATCAGGAACAGCGATCTCTCTCTCTCTACTCCCTGTCAGTAAATCCCCCCAGTTAGAAACACCACCCAGGGAACACAATTGACCCCTTAATCGCCCCCTAGTGTTAACCCCTTCCCTTCTAGTTACATTTATACAGTAGTCAATGGCTATTTTTAGCACTGATCACTGTATAAATGTCAATGGCCCCCAAAAAAGTGTCAAAAGTGTCCGATCTGTCCGCTAAAGGCAGCACTGATGGGCACCGATGAGGTGGCAATGATGATGAGCACTGATAGGCGGCACTGATGGGCACTGATAGGTGGCACTAATAGGCGGCACTGATGGGTACTTATGGGTGGCACTGATGGGTACTTATGGGTGGCACTGATAGTTTAACCACTTCCAGGGCTGAAGTGAACCACCTTATCAGCTCACCATCACCAGTGCCCATCAATGCAGCCTCACCAGTGCCCATCAATGCAGCCTTACCAGTGCAGCCTCACCAGTGCAGCCTGATCAGTGCCGTCTCACCAGTGCAGACAGTGCCCAGGCATGAGTGCAGCCACACCAGTGCAGACCATTCCCATCAGTGCAGCCTGATCAGTGCTGATCAATGCAGCCTCACCAGTGCAGACAGTGCCCAGGCATCAGTGCATCCTGATCAGTGCAGCCACACCAGTGCATACCATGTCCATCAGTGCAGCCTGATCAGTGCTGATCAATGCAGCCTCACCAGTGCCCAGGTATCAGTGCATCCTGATCAGTGCCCATCAGTGCAGTTAGTGCAGCCTGATTAGTGCCGCCTCGTCAGTGCAGACAGTGCCCAGGCATCAGTGCCGATCAATGCAGCCTCACCAGTGAAGTGTCCATCATCAGTGCAGCTTGATCAGTGCCCATCAGTGCAGCTGAATCAGTGCCCATCAAAGCAACCTCACCAGTGCAGTGCCCATCATCAGTGCAGTTTAAGTGCCCCTCATCAGTGCAGTTTAAGTGCCCCTCATCAGTGCAGTTTAAGTGCCCATCATCAGTGCAGTTTAAGTGCCCATCATCAGTGCAGTTTAAGTGCCCATCATCAGTGCAGTTTAAGTGCCCCTCATCAGTGCAGTTTGACAAGTGCCCAACAATGCAGCCTTACCAGTGCAGTGCCCATCATCAGTGCAGTTTGATCAGTGCCCATGGGATGTGAGGGGTCAGCTGGGGGTGTCTGTCTCACAGCCAGGTCCTTGCCTTGCACGTTCTCTTCGAGGGGGGTGATGAATCTGTCACCTCTTCTCTGCCACTCCTCCAAGCCAGCGTACGGCCCCAGCCAACAACCGCTCAGGTCACGTGTGACGTGACGCACCTCCTCCCCTGGCATGTCATGCGCCCTCAAAAAATGTAATAGTGCAGCGCAAAAAGATAATCTAAGAAATAAATAAATATAAAATCGCATATAATCGCATAAAATGATCATGGAATGTCCCAGAAATAATCATTAAAATTGCAGAGATATTAAATATAGTTGCAAGAAATGATCACGGACTGTCCCAGAGATAATCATATATGTAGTCCAAAATATAAAGTGCAAGTGCATGAAGACTAAATGCAGCTTTAAGTGAAGTGATGACAAAATTGTCCAGTAAAATATTAGTGCTGGTGATCCCTTCACCGAATAAAGTAAGGGTGGCCTCTCACCTCCCTGCTTCGACCTACAATAGGTCACAAAGCAGTAAGTAGTGGGTTAAAACTCTGCTCTCTCACACCACCAGGAATTCATCTCCAGCAGGGGGAAGTTTCACAATACTCCAGCAGCAACCTCACCAAAATTCCAGCAGTAGCAGCATACATATGTAAAGTAAGAGGGCACAATCTAGTGCTCTCCGTTTTGAATATATTTAATATGCACAAATAACACACATAGGAAATACACTCACATTAATCGGCACTCTACCGCGAGTGCCAGCGCTGAATGTGTACAATAGAAAACTCCAAGATGGCCGCGGGTGAATTCCTGGTGGTGTGAGAGAGCAGAGTTTTAACCCACTACTTACTGCTTTGTGACCTATTGTAGGTCGAAGCAGGGAGGTGAGAGGCCACCCTTACTTTATTCGGTGAAGGGATCACCAGCACTAATATTTTACTGGACAATTTTGTCATCACTTCACTTAAAGCTGCATTTAGTCTTCATGCACTTGCACTTTATATTTTGGACTACATATATGATTATCTCTGGGACAGTCCGTGATCATTTCTTGCAACTATATTTAATATCTCTGCAATTTTAATGATTCTTTCTGGGACATTCCATGATCATTTTATGCGATTATATGCGATTTTATATTTATTTATTTCTTAGATTATCTTTTTGCGCTGCACTATTACATTTTTTGAGTCTATATGAGGTGTTCCTGAATTTACCTTGAGTGTCAGCAGGCATTCTAGGGTTATATTTTATTTTATTTTATTATTTATTGCATGACTGCGCTGAGTATTTCTCTCCTTTGTTTATAAATGTCATGCGCCCTGACAGCTGCCTCTGAGACTCCTGGGAGGTGGGAGTTGTAGTTTTCTGCGCTGCCGAGTTCCTCCCACCGCCAGGAACTCGAGCGCTGCCGGACTACAACTCCCAGAGTGCAGTGCAGCAGCAACCATACAGCCAGTCGGTGGCCGCTGTTCTGTCATAAGTTTCCGAATTTGATAAGTTGAAATTTATGACAGAACACCGCCACGGCCGTTTTAATGTCAAGATAGGCGGCCTGGGGGGAAATTTCCACCCTGCCCCCCGGCCCAGCCCGCCCCTGTTTACAGCGACTTCCAAGTGCACTTGCAGTGCAAAGTGGATTTGCCTTTCGTAAATAACCCCCATTGTGTTTTTTTCAAAATTGTCGCTCTTTTTATGTTTATAGCTCCAAAAAATTTTGTGGGAAAAAAGGACGTCAATTTTGTTTGGGTGCAGCGTCGCACAATCGCGCAATTGTCAGTTAAAGCAACGCAGTGCCGAATCGCAAAAAATGGCCTGGTCATCCAGCAGCCAAATCTTCTGGGGCTGAAGTGGTTAAATAGCATTAAATAAGGCATGTGATTGGTTGCCATGAACACAGTTTGTATTTTTCTACATTTGTGTAGAATATGCTGGTATTTGTGTGTAAAAGGGTAAAACTGAATCACAATGAATGCAAACGGAGTGATTGCCTCTAAAGAAAGGGCCAAGTTATATGAGTGGGTAAAGTCATATGAGTGGGTAAAGTCACATGGGTGGGTAAAGTCATATGAGTGGGTAAAGTCACATGGGTGTGTGTGTGCTGTTGTTTTTACTGTAACCATTGCCAACATTGCTCTAAAACATATCTGCTCAATGTGAGATAAGATGGGAATCACTTTCCATCACACATAGAAAACAGTCCACTCCAAAAAAGATACATTCAGTGTTTCAGGCGTGCCATACACACTGCCAATCTTTAGCATTAACCATCCGAGATTGGAACTGTTAATGGACAGGCTGAATGTACCAAGATGATCAATCGATCAGCTTGGGTACAACAAGCCTGCTGGATTCCCTTGCAATTATCGCCCTCCCAGCCCTGCCGGGAGAAGACGATGGCCCCGCTGGAGAGATTTCCGCATGAACGCTGTCTGTGTTGATGGGGAAATCGAGCAAATTTCTAGCCTGCAACCCATAGTTGGAGTAAAACCCCATACACACTATTAGATTTTCTGCAGATTTTTGTCTTTAGATTTACAAATCCATATAATGAGGTCACACCTTAAAGCCCCATACACACGGTAGGATTTTCCGATGGATTCTGTCCTATCGGACAATGTTGTCGGAAAATCAGACCTTGTGTAGGCACCATCGGACAGTTTCCATCAGATTGTCTGACGGACAAAGTCCTATCTCCTGCTGGATAGATTTTTTGACAACAAAGTCCGATCACACCAAATCCGATCGTGTGTAGCGAATTCCGACCGGACAAAGTGCTATGCATGCTCAGATCACATTACAAGACCAAAGCTATTGGCTACTAGCCTCTACGTAGTCCCGTCGTAGGCAACAAACGTCACCACGTTCAGAATGATCGGATTTTCCGACAACTTTGTCCAACCGTGTGTACGCAAAACCAACATCAGACAAAGTATGACGGACATGATCCGACGGACCTGGTCCTCGGATAATCCGCTCGTGTGTATGGGGCTTAAGAGTTTCAATTTGTATTCAGTCAGGCAGGACCTTGCACTACGTGGTTTTGGTAAATCTGAAGACAAAAATCTGAAGAAAACCTTATGCGGCGTACACACGGTCGGAATTTCCGATGGAAACAGTCCGATGGGAGCTTTTCATTGGATTTTCCGACCGTGTGTATGCCCATCGGTCTTTTTCTGTCGGAATTTCCGACGAACTTTGGATTGAGAACCTGTTCTCAATTTTTCCGACGGAAAACCTTTCTATCAGATTTTCCGATCGTGTGTATGCAATTCCGACACGCAAAATTCCGACGCATGCTCGGAAACAATTCGACGCATGCTCAGAAGCATTAAACTTCCCCTTTATAGTGCTGTCGAACGTGTTTTATGCCGGTGTGTTACTGACTGTCGGAATTTGGTGTGACCGTGTGTAGGCAAGACAGTTTGAGCGAAATTCCGTTGGAATTCCGACGGGAAAACCATCAGAGCTTTTTCCGACGAGAATTCCGACCGTGTGTAGGCGACATAATAGTGTGTATAGAATCTAAAGAGGCTTGTGTATGGCCAGCCTATACACACTATTAGATTTTCTGCAGATTTTTGTCTTCAGGTTTACCAAAACCACGTAGTGCAAGGGCCTGCCTGATTGCATAAAAATTGAAACTCTTAAGCCTCGTACATACGGTTCGATTGTTGTACGACCGAGCGTCTGATTTTTGTCAAAAGCGCATGTGCAGGATTTTGTCTAGCATACTAACTATCCGCAAATTGTTGTTGGACAAACACGAACGTGGTGATGTACTACAAGAGTATAAAGAGGAAGTTAATTTCTCGAGCGCCACCCCTTGGGCCCCTTCTGTTATTTTCGTGTTAGTAGAAGTATGGTGAGCGTTGATTCGCGATTTTCAGATCGTTCCTGATCGAACGTTCATCAACCAGCAATGTTACGAAATAAGAGGAGAGAACATGCCCAATTTTGGGCTAGAAGTCATTGCTTTGAACCAAGTCCTTTCCAGGAACAGGAGGAAGAGGAGTTCTTGGACCAAAAATTGGTTGCTCAATCGTGAGCAATTATGCCATATGCCTTTGCTGCGGGAGCTCCAGGAGCATAATCCGGATGATTTTCACAATTATCTCCAGAGACCGGATCCCTGCTTTCACCACCTCTTGGCATTAGTGAGCCAATATATCCAGAAGCAGGACACTGGTATGCGGCTTTCCATCACTCCTGAACAAAGGCTCATAGCCACCTTGTGGTACTTGGCGACGGCGAGAAGCCTTCAGGATCTGAAGTTTACTATTGGGATCTCCCCCCAGGCTCTGGGAGTCATTATTTCAGAGACCTGCTCAGCCATCATTCAAGTGCTGCAGAAGGACTAAATTAGGTTAGGTTTTTTTATTTAAGATCACATTCTATGTATTTCTGTTTGCTAATGTTGTTTTTATTTTTTGATTACATAATTATCAATATTGTAATATGCTGTGAATGTCCTCTTTGACCTCATGCATGCTGTAAGTTTTTCCAGCTCCCTTTTTGGGCTACATGCATATTTTCCTACAATAACCTCCCCAGCATGCTATCCTGTGCCCATACACACCTAGCCTAGTAACATAAAGTGGACCCAATTTTAAATTAAGGCTTGCACCTTGTGCAGTATAGGTTCATGTCATCTGTGCCCAGTCTTGCCATGAAGAGTTATTCAAGCTCTGAGCAGTCTTATCTTTTTTCAGTGAGATAAAAAACAGTCAGACAGAGAAATAGATGTTGGTTTCTCGCCCTGGCTGTGAGTGACAGGAAATTTACATATCTCATGCAGGAGCCTAAAGCATTCAAGATCCCCTCCAAAAACGCGGCAAGCACCGCAAAAAGCACTGCAAAAACGCTCAAAAGCAAAATGCATAGATGTGAATCGAGCCTAAGGCTCCATTCACACTAGTGCGTTTTTGATGCATTTTGCAGAAATGCAGGGAAAATTTTTAACATGGGTTCCTATGGAACATGTTCACATCGATGCATTTTTGTGCCTCTGCGTTTTTGGAAAGGGTCGGGGACGTTTTTACCGCGATTTTGGCGCGATTTGCGTTTTTTATTTTATTTATTTTTTATTTTTTTACACTGTATATAGCTGGTTGCTAAGCAAAATTGTGGCAAAATCGCGTTAAAACGCGTGTCCAAACACCGCAAAAAGCACTGCAAAAACGCTCAAAAGCAAAATGCATAGATGTGAATCAAGCCTAAGGGTGTTATGACAGATTTTTACATCAATACTAAAAAAAAAAAAAAAAATTGGAACATTACCGTTCTTTGGTTGCCATAATAAAAAAAAAACAGCATTGTCCACAGTGTGATTTGTTCAGCTCATTAAAAGAAAAAAAAAAAGAAAAATATTGATTTAACTAAAGAAAACCAGACAAACATGATGACCAACTAATTACAGATGCATTGCAAAGTGGCACTCCAATATCAATCATTTGCAGCCAGGAGTCATCAGTAAATATTGAAATGGAGGAGAATGATATATCTTACAATCCTGCCAATGATTCAGAGAAAATGATGAAAGTGTTTTAGGTACTCCACATGCAGATACATTTTACAGACTAGAGACTTCTAAAGTAACACCTGCATTTTCTGGTTCTGATTTTGCAAATGTAGCGGGGACACTTTTCAAAGTGTACGCTATATGTGGAAATTTAGTTTTTCCCTCAGAACAGTAATGGGGTTCTGAGGGTTAATTGTACAGGTTAATTTTGGCATCAGTTTGGCTGGGCTGTACTAGGGTTCTGCCTGGTCATGGGTGCAGTGAGGTACACATGACAGGCCTAGAACCAGGCCTGGTTGGACGTCTAAGGTATCAGTCTTCCCCGGAGCCAATCAGTGGGTGCCTCTGGCCCCGCTGTGTAGTCCGGGGAAGGGTACTTAAAGCGGTTCTGCACTCTGAAAAAATTTTTTTTTTTAAGGATGTAATATAAAGTGTGCTTACCTTTATTAGGGGACTCACCTGTTCCATCTTCCATCTCGATCGCCGCCGGTTTTCGTCCGATGAAGTTCCTCGTCTTCTTCTTTAGTGCTGGGGGCCATCTTGCCTGTGGGCATGTGAAACACCCACAGGGACTTTAGATGGCCCACCATGCACTGCCGTTACTCGCGCGTGCGCAGTAACGGCTCATCTGCCGAGATCTCACGAGATTTCGGCAGATGCGGCCGAAATCTCGGGAGATTTCGGAAGATGTGGCCGAAATCTCGCGAGATTTCGGAAGATGCCCGCACTGACTCCTGGGATCAATGACACCAGATCCCAGGAGACAGTGCGGCGTGACGACGATCGACGCAAGACCCCGCCCGCCGCCGCAGAGGGAGAAGACCGGAAGTCTTCAATTACAAGGTAAGTAAAAAAAAAAAAAAAAAAAAAACATTTCATTTAGTACTCTTTGCCTGATTTGGAAGGCAAAGAGATTTACTAAATGAAATGGGTGTAGAACCGCTTTAAGGTGCTGAAGTCATGTGTTCGGAGTTCGGCCGCAGTCCTGTTTCCTGGTTCTGGACCGGGGTAGCCCGTGAGGGGTCCCGGGCTTGGGAATGTTGGCCGTCCCGCAGCATGGTCAATTTGACTAGCCCCACCAACCCGCATGGTCTGGGGCAAGGATCCGTCTGTTCTCGAGTCTCAGAGCCGGTTATCCCGAGGCCCAGTAACTGAAGGAGGATTCAAGGCGTCCTGGTGTGCTCTTATCACTGGAGGGGCACCACAGCTCGCATAGGTGACCGGGGGAGGACTGTTCGGAGGAGGGCCAACAAGCTGGCATCTCAAGAGGAGCCTGGTTGCTAAGTTGTTTGGACACTACAGAATCCGCACTTCCACAGTACTGCCAAGGAGAAAGTTCCAGGTATTGTGAGAAGGGTTCCTATTCACCTTCGGTTTGCAAGTTCATTCTGTGTCAGAGACTTTTAACAAGTTTCCGGATCACATTGTTGACTGCCATACCTCTGGCTAGAGGTTCGTCTGACATTGAAGTACCCAGCTGCGAGTGGCTACTCTCTGGGTTTGATAAAAGACATTTTCGGATGTCAGCAGTTTAGTGTGCCTGAGTTTCTTCACCCTTGACCTCTATTCCTGTCTAAGACTGTGTTTTATTGTTACCACTGCAAGAATAAAAACCTTTAAAAGGACTTTTATTGTGTCAGCATCCAAAGTTGTTGGGTACTAACCCTGGGAACCCCTGAACATTCATCGACCAGCCAATCGGAGGTAAGCCCAAAAGTCAAGGCCGCCCCATCGAGGGCTAGGGCCGCTACACAAAGGAAAGAACATTTTTAATTTTTGAAAGTTGTCTGGATAATCTATTGGCAATGGTGCCCTGCACGTTTGAGAATTGCAATGCTTCCATTTCAAAAGCCTGTCTGTTTATGCAATTTGTAAACAGGGTCATCGCTTTCTACTTTGGCAAAGTCAGCCTAAAATCGGAAACTGTTCTGTAGGCAATGTTTTAATTGCTAGTTCATCTCTATGCAGCGGATCTAATTTTCTGAAAATAGAACGTTTTCTTAAACTACTAGGGATGATGTCCATTAGCAATATCACATACAGGCGGTCCCCGGGTTACAAACAAGATAGGGACTGTAGGTTTGTTCTTAAAGCGGAACGACACTGTCTGTAATGTATTTTTTTTTTTTGTGCAATGAGAAGGATTAGGAGATGGTTATTACACACTCACGTGTTCCGTTTTCAGAGGGAACTGCTGACGGTTTTCGTCACAAATAAACACTTATAAAAAGTGTTGCTGCTGGGTGCCATCTTGCCTGTGGGCATGTGAAACCACACAAGCACCTTCTATGGCCCAGCATGCACCGCCGTTACTGCGCCGATTTCGCGTGTGCGCAGTAACGGCAAAGTGTAGCTCACGTTCGCCGAAATCTCGCGAGATTTCGGCCACATCTGCCGTAATCTCACGAGATTTCGGCAGGAGCCCCCTAAATCTCGCGAGATTTCGGCGGATGTCCACACTGACTCCTGGGATCAATGACACCAGATCCCAGGAGACAGTGCGGCATGACGAGGATCGACGCACAGACCCGCCCACCGCCGCAGAGACAGAGCAGCAATTACAAGGTAAGTGAAAAAAAAAAAAAAAAAACACTTCATTTAGTACTCTTTGCCTGATTTGGAAGGCAAAGAGATTTACTAAATGAAGTGTGTGCAGAACCGCTTTAAGTTTAATCTGTTTGTAAGTCGGAACAGGTCCATTTTTTAAGTGTAGCTCTAGACAAAAAAATCTATTTTTAAGCTTTTTGGATAGCATAGGGACGGGTTATCACCCCTGTAACATTTGTTTTGCTGTCTGTGTCCCTGTTCAGAAGATTTCACCTCACCCTCTGTCCCAATGACAATTGGATTTTGAACATTTTGGGTTGTTAGGGAAATAAGGACTGGTGATAAAGCATCAGTGGAGACGCCTTTTTCCCATATTAACTCTTAGGCCCCTTTCACACGAGGCGGGCTCCGCTTGCACGGAGCCCGCCTCTGTCCGCCGGCTCAGCGGGAGATCTCTCCGTTGATCTCCGCTGAACCGGCGGATGACAAGCCTCTCTCCGCTCACTGAGCGGGGAGGGGCTTGCGAGCGCCGCTGATCTCTATGGAGAGATCGGATGAAAACGGACAGTGTGTCCGTTTTCATCAGATCTCACCCGATCCGATCCGCCAGCTACGGATCTGGACGTATAGCCCATACGTCTGCTTTTGGCGGATCGGACCGGGTCGGATGTCAGCGGAGATGTCTCCGCTGACAACCGACGCTCCATAGGCTAACATGGAGCGCCCGTTCAGATCCGCCGTCAAAACTGACAGGCGGATCTGAACGGTCCGACCATGTGAAAGGGGCCTTACAGGAGAGAATTTCCCTTCCTAGGGGTGGATCTCCTCTCACTTCCTGTTGTCTCCTCCCGTTTGTAAGTAGGAGTCATTTGTAAGTTGGATGTTTGTAAAGGGGACTGCCTGTATTACAAATATCAGAAAAACTATATATTCCCTGCCATTGATTACTATTGGCAATTAGAGCAAAATAAAACAATATACCAACTATCTGGAAGTGCAGTCTGTTTATCAGGTGACGGACAATGTGATAGCCCTGGTTTCAACGCCAAATATTACACGTATTCTTTCATGGAAGCAAAAACAAAAAAAATTGTGGGCTTTGCTGTGGTACAACTAACTCCAGGTTCCAGTTCCGTTTCTTTGGAGGGCAAAGCCTTTGTGAAAGCACTAGATGAGCTGCGAGAAAGAGGTCTAAACGTCAGTATTATTTGCACAGACAGGCATGGTACTATTAGAAAACTACTCAGACAAAAGTATTCCAACATTATACATCAGTTTGACATCTGGCATATGGCAAAATTGGTAGGGGCAAAGATTAGTGCCGCTAGTAATAAAAAAAAAAAAAGGCTGTTCTGAGTTGGAACCATGGATTCCATCCCTAAAAAATCATTTATGGTGGGCATCAGCTAATTGTGAGCGCAATTCTTCAAAAAATTAAAGGAACAGTGGTGTTCGGTATTATGTTATGTAATCAATGTTCATCAATGGCATGGATGTGAACACTACAAAGAATGCAAGGATTCTCCCATTGGTGAAACATGCAATATAACATGAAAATGGTTAAGAAATGGATCATGTGCATACAAAGAGCTGAAAGACATTGTTTTAAGAAAAACATGGCTTAGAGATATCGAAAGACTTATTTTGCCACACTGGAAATCTAGAAATATTCCATAGCACGGCATTAAAATACAAACCGAAAATAAATCATTTTTTTATTGACGCCATGGTAGCAAGGACACAGCTGTCTATTCTGGAGCACAATTCAAATTTGCATGATAATTGTTCTGACCCAAGCGATAGCTTCAGCAGTCAGTACAGTAAGGCAAGAGGTCAATGGATTTTAAGGGTTATATATGAAGCATGTCGTCAAGACTTTGTGTACAACATATACAATCATATATTTTCTGCACTCAAAGGTGAACTTCAGTTTCGGTGGACTTCACTAAATCATCTTGATCCAAATAATATAGCCCCAGTTGACAAACCGTCGTTGTCAGAACAAAAGCGACAACATCATTCAAGAATGTTAATAATGGATTAGTTATTCATGGGCAATGCTGTTTCTTACCAAAAGATTTTGTCTTTATATTTCTTTTAGAAATAATAACCAAAATGGAAATTAATGGATGGTCTATGGAGACCATAAAAAATTGTTACCAATTAAACCACTTGTGTAATTGCCTTTTTTATGGTTAAATATAAAAAATTGAGGGTGAAGTAGTGTAATTATGCTTGATATAATATATACATGTTACAGTGTAGAAAATTATTATTTGAGCCCTGTTAATTTTGTAAAGTTTGCCCACTAATGCCCCGTACACACGGTCGGATTTTCTGAAGGAAAATGTCCTATCGGACCATGTTGTCGGAAATTTCAACTGTGTGTGGGCTCCATCGGACTTTTTCCATCGGAATTTCCGACGGAAAAAGTTTGAGATCCTGCTCTCAAATTTTCCGACAACAAAGTCCTATCGGACTTTTTCCGATCGTGTAGCGAATTCCGATGGACAAAGTGCCACGCATGCTCAGATCACATTACAAGACCAAAGCTATTGGCTACTAGCCTCTACGTAGTCCCGTCGTACGCAACGAACGTCACCACGTTCAGGATGATCGGATTTTCCAACAACTTTGTCCGACCGTGTGTATGCAACACCAGTGTCGGACAATATCCGTCGGAAAAAATCCGACGGATTTTGTGGTCGGAATTTCTGACCGTGTGTACGGGGCATTAGAAAGTAATGTAGGCTTCATAATATTTCAACATAGCTGTATTTTACAAGAAACAGAGACCTGATAGCTAACAAATATCAAGATATAATACATAATACAAATATTTTAAATTTGAGTTTGCAGTTTAGTGATTACAATGCACAAGCAAAACGACTTACTAGTTAGTAGAGAAACCCTTGTTGTCAAGCACAGAGGTGTCGTTTCTTGTAGTTGTTGACCAGACCAGGTTTATAAAAATCTCAGGAGGGATTTTGATCCACTCTTTACAGATCTTCTTAAAATATCAAATCTTTCTAAACTTTCGATTGACAACTCGAAGTTTCATCTCCCTCTATACATTTTATATATGATTACGGTATGGAGACTGGCTAGGCCACTCCATGACCTTAATGTGATTATTCCTTAGCCAATTCCTTGTTACATGTTTTTGGTCATTGTCATGCTGAAAGACACATCCATGACCCATCTTCAGTGTTAAGGCTGAGGGAATAAGGTTCTCATCCTAAATTGTTCAATACGTGGCCCTGTCCCAACTGCCTTGAGATCATTCTTAAGGCCCGTACACACGATCTGACTTTTTGACAACCAACATGCAAATTAGCTGTTTTGGACCAACATCCGACCGTGTGTACGCTCCATCGGACCAACTTTTTCCAGATTTCATCGGACTTTTGTTGGCTGTGCGAACGGACCAACTTTCTGCCAACAAAAGTCCGATGGACCAAAGTCCGACCGTGTGTACACAAAACCAACGGACTTTTGTCCAAAGTACAAACACGCATGCTCAGAACCAATGCAAAAGATCAGACAACATTATAGAAGTTGACCAAAGGTGGCGCTGGAGTATTCGAACGTCCTCTTTTGAAGTGTCGTCAGTACGTTGAAACGTCACTACATTCGTGTTGGTTGGCTAAAAAGTCAGAACGTGTGTATGCAATACCAACTTGGGGCCAACGCCCTTTGGACAAAAATCCACGGGAAAGTTGGTCCACGGTCCGATCGTGTGTATGAGGCTTTAAACTCATCACATGTAGCTCTTTCCTGATTCCATGCTTTTCTCATGATCATCCTTACCTCAGCTCCAGAACGAGGATAATGTATTTTTTAGTTTGTATTTCTTCCATTTGCTAATAATTTCTACAACAATTGTCTCCTTTTCACCAAGCTTCCTGATGATGGTTTTGGGAGCCATTGCAGCCTTGTGCAGGTCTACAATCTTGTCCCTGATGCCCTTTGATAGCTCTTTGGTCTTGCCTATGATGGTGAGTTTTAGTGTCCTTTCACACAGGCTTTACGCCCGGCATACTCCATTTCTCTCAGCGGGGGATCGATTTGCCGATCCACGCTGTGCAGGTGTATGACAGATCCTTCTCCGCTCACTGTGCTGAGACGTACCTGTCAGATACACACTCTTCTCTATAGGGAGATCGGATGAAAGCAGTCCACCTGTCCATTTTGATCCGATCAGATCCGCCAGATGGATGTAAAATAGGGTTTCCATCTGGATTTTTTCTTTAGATTATCGGATGGGAGAGCAGCAGGTCTCAGAAAGTATGTAGTGCTTTAACATTAGCATGGAGAAGAAAGAGGCGGAAGGAGCTGTCAGTGTTGCTAGGTGCCCGAGTTTGGGAGACCCAGGCACCAGGGCCAAGATTACAGAGTAGCTGCAGTGTGTACATTCCTAGTAGTGTAGGTGTCTGAAGGGCAAGCAGGTTGCAACCAACAATAGACTGATTAGGTAAGTATTTTATTAATTTTACAATTAAGTTGACCATAATTCACTATGTAGGGCCTCAGCCACTTGACCATAGTTCCCGTAATACTCAGGAGAGGATGTGTCCTGTCGGTGAGGTGTCATCATCATCTGTGGTGCTACACACTGCTGTCATTGTCACTGTGAGAGTCAGTTTCATGTGTGTGCGCCACCCATTCTACTTTCTTGCCCTCCTGTACCTGAGCTACTTACTTACTATATAGAAAATAAAATAAGAAGCATGCTTTTTGCCCTAATACCCACCGTAAATCACATTGCTAATTGCATATTGTACTTGTCTGTAGCCTAAATACTGAAATTTGCACTTAAAACTGTAATTTTGTAACTTTTGGAAAATGCCAGTAAAAACGTGGCTGTGCCAGTAAATTTTGGGTGTTGTGTCAGTAAATTTCCATCTGGTAGGTTGGCAACACTGATGGTGCTGCACATGGGTTAAGCTAAGACTCCAGCCATTTGATGGTTGGACAGTTTGGTTTGGGAAACAAGCAAATGTGACAGTTATCAATCCAAGCATTCCAGGAATGTAACTGTTTTTTTAAACAGATTGATGAGTTTTGTTCCGATTTATGATTTACTGCTGTTCAGGGGCTCTGAGCTCCAGTAAAATGGCAGCCTCGAACAAAAAGATATAGGAACAATACTTGAGGCAATTTACAGCACGTACTCATTTTGGTAGCATAATTATTAATGTAGAATGCATGTTCCTTGCTAAAGAACGTTTTTTTTTTTTATCAAGTTGTTAGGTAAAGTTCTGATTTAAAGAATCCTCTACTGCGAGAAATGCATGATGTGGGCTGCCATTACAGAATGTATAGAACTTGTTCCCTGTATATGCTTCAAGATTTTTTGTTGACAAGACTATACCTTTTATTAATCAGATACCTGCAAAGTATTTGTGTAATGTATGTGTGCGTGTGTGTAATATGAAAGAAGGCCTTCCGGGTCTCTCTTTAAATATTTAAACCTTTTGCTCCTGCATAATGCACGTTGGTTCCGTACATACTTAGTCCCCAATCAGTACACGGTCACTTACACTGTATGAACAGAACTCCCAAGGCTATTTTATTTATTTATGTACAGTATCTTACTCATAATCAGCTTCAAAGAACGACTGGATTTTTCACATCAGTCACCGCCCAAAATAAACTTACCCTGTAATGTCCCTACTACACACTGTAGAGGCCATTTTCGTTAAAATCGAATTAATCTATTTGTATGTTTTGGGGTTTGCGCCAGGAAATTGGAGCAGGAGGAGGAAATCCTACAAAAGGAGGAATAGCAGGAGGAATAACCTACAAACACCATTCAGTTTGGCTAGTGGGAACTGATTATAGCCTATTGTCCCAGCACTGGTAGACACTGCTATTTTTAAAGACACCACGTTAGCACTGAGTGCATTAGAAATGTAATCTCTATTCACACTTGTACGACTCCAAAGTTGCACCGACTTTGGAGTGCAACTTTGACGCAACTTTGGATGGGTTGCATGACAAGTCACAAGTGTGAATGGAGCCTTAACAGATTGCAGTTCTCGTTAAAGAATATTCATTCTGATTTCACAGTACGCAGCCCCACCCAATCTGGATGCAGATAGAGGCCTGTGCCTGTCGGAAGAGATCAATTTCCTCTATCCTTTGGCTATCGCCCATGGAAAGGCCCCCAATTTTATGTCCAGCTCTCTCCACCTTTTTTTGTGACCTGAATCGCATTGCAGGTGTTCACACCCAGGCTATGCAATTCCGGCAGTCACAAAATGCAATTAGTTTCGGGGTGTCTTTAATCTAACATTGACACCCGCAGCAGATCACATGGACGCCGTGCGATTGCAATGTGGTGCGGGGAACGCAGCAGGATTCGCTGTGCTTCCCGCATCGCATTAGTGTGAGCCAGGGCTAACGTTATTATTGCACTCCTGGCTCCTGGTTAATTTAGGGGTTGTGACTGCCCCTTTCTAGGTGTGGAATAAAAAAATAAATAATAATAAAAAATTACTCCAACTGAACTAAGATGGATTTACCGTCTTGGAGCTATTTCACCTCCAGGTATGAATGAGGCCACCTGAAGGCCACATTACAAAAAACATAATGTAGTTTTACATCTACCCCGCCACAAATAGGAACATTTTACCAACTTGCCTCTCTATTCTCTACACTCAGTATATATCTTTTTGTTTGCTGCTCTGTCTTTTTTTTTTTTTTTTTGTTGTCTTTACCAAATGTCTGCATTGTTCATCCATATATTTTATATATTTGATTATATATATATATATATAATTATATATATATATATATATATATATACATTGTTTTTCCCATGTGGTGCACTTGTAAGTGCTGACTGTACGTTCGCTGCAATTCCTATGAGTTTGTGTCCTCACACATGAGTTGTTTCAGCCATTTCCATCCGGGGCTCAACCGTCCCGCAGCAGCTCCGATCCCTGGCTTCTTATGGGCTCCCATCTGGCGCACCCATGCATATGCAGAGGGTGGCGTAAGTCATCTTGGGTGAGTTTTTTTGCCGGACAGTGGCCTTTCCTCCCCAGAGTTGCTTAGCAACCCTTGGTTACATTTTGGCCGCACTGCCCTGGCTCTGCCCATCTGTGTGTTGGCGGGTACGTGACGTGGCGCCGCCCTCAGTTACGGGGTCGCGCCCGGGGGCCGGCAGTGGAACGCACGCCAGCCCTGCATGGCACTTTGCACCGCGTGGCAGTGTGTAGGCATGTCCGCTCCACTCCAGGGGTATTTAAGGTGTCCAACTGGCCTAGCTCTGTCACCTCCATATGCCATTTGGCAGGGTGGTCTTTACCACGATCCAGGGGATGCTCTAATCCATGACCTTCATTGGTAAGTTATAATGTGATGCCTTTTTGCTCTTAGCTGCTTTTTTTCTGGATGGCTGGTATATTTGCTTTGCTTAGGACCACATACATCCAATATGCAGGTCAACTCTATATATATTGTTTTGACTCTAGAGCCCATACAGCAGGGGTCTCAAACTGACGGCCCTCCAGCTGTTGTGAAACTACAACTCCCATCATGTCTCTGCCGGTGGGAGTCATGCTTTTAACTGTCAGCCTTGCGATGCCTCATGGGACTTGTAGTTCTGCAACAGCTGGAGGGCTGCCAGTTTGAGACCCCTGCCATACAGCATTACGTTCATGCCTGTTTCCACATCATATCCTCCCCCTTATGCCCCGTACACATGAGCGGATTTTTCGTCGGAAAAAACGTGGATGTGGCGGGACTTGTCTTTTTTTAAACTGATACTTTATGTGGCTATTATGTGATTTTCTATCATCAACATGTAAGTTTGTTTCTGGCTTGATACTATAGACAAAGGCTAGACTGCCTATATTTTTTTACATTGCATATGTCTAAAGCTCCATGCACACTGGAGCTCATAAATGGAAATTTTTTGGAGTTTGGGCATTTTTTTTACAGCCCATTAACTCCCCTCTATGTTATCCTATGTGTCCATGCACACATGGACGTTTTTAAACTTTTACCAGCAGTGGAGTTTATGGGCTGTTTTCTGAATGCCATAAAATCGCGTTCAGGAGTTGTTTTTATGACCACAAAAAACACCAAACGCTGATAAATGTAGATAAACGCTGAAAAAACGTGGCTCACCAGCGTTTAACGTTTATGATCCATTAAAAAAAATAACGATTTAGATTTTGCTTGGAGAGACATTGTCATTGTCTTTGTGTCTCAAAGGGTTAAATCTCCAGGCCTGTGGGGATTGGAAGTCACACCTTATACAGAGGTATCAAGGGTTAACCTACCCCTAGACTATCTACATCCTATCAGGAAGTAATCTCTGAAACGCGTTGGGTGTGGAGTTTACACTCCATGTGGTGTCTTTTGACCCCCTACAGCAGTGATGAAGAACCTTGGCACCCCAGACCCAGATGTTTTGGAACTACATTTTTCCATGATGCTCATGCACTGTGCAGTGTAGTTGAGCATCATGGGAAATGTAGTTCCAAAACATCTGGAGTGCCAAGGTCACTGGCATCACTGGCCTACAGCATCTAACAAGTGTATCATATCGATCTATAACACGTCTTTTTTTCATGAAGTTCATTAATTGTTTGTAGTCATTTATGAGCTAAAATTGTTAACTTAAAGCAGGATTTCACCCTAAAGTTGAACTTCCGCTTTTCGGAACCCTCCCCCCCTCCGGTGTCACATTTGGCACCTTTCAGGGGGGAGGGGGGTATTACGCAGCTTCCTGTCCCGGCGTGCTGACATAGCTGACGATTCTCATTGCGCTGCGTGACTCATGCAGTAGGGAACCGGGAAGTGAAGCCGCTAAGGCAACACTTCCTGATTCCCTCACCGAGAATGGCGCCGGCAGCAGCAGAGAGCCGATCGATTGATCGGCCTCTGCTGCCGACATCGCTGGAACCTGTGACAGGTAAGTGTCCATTTTTTAAAATTCAGCAGCTGCAGTATTTGTAGCTGCTGGCTTTTAAAAAAAAAACAGTACAGTCCCGCTTTAATATACTACAATACATTTCTATTTTTCTATATTTATCATTTACTGTATATACTCGAGTATAAGCTGAGTTTTTCAGCACATTTTATTGTGCTGAAAGTGCCCCCTCGGCTTATACTTGAGTCA
>CM053033.1:206936704-206961052 GCA_028564925.1 Lithobates sylvaticus | reverse complement strand
TTTACTGGCTGGTCTTATTACTTATGGGGCATATCACTGTGATTTCATGCATAATGGGAGATGTTATATGTACAGTAAATAGAATATTACAAATCCATGCCTGCCAACATAGGAAAACACTACAAGATCTAGTTACTGAGTCACTGGGCCCAGCAATAATGGGGTATTGCATCACAGATAACAGAGGTAAAGAGGTATCTGGAGGACAGATGACAGGGGTACTAACAGTACAGTTGATAGAGGTAAAGATGATAGAGGGAGGGGATAGAGATTACAATGAGTAAAGATGACAGAGGGGTAGGGGTTACAAGGAGTAAAGAGTACAGGGGGTAGGCGTAGGATCTACAAGGAATAAAGATGACAGGATTGTAGGGGTTACAAGGAGTAAAGATGATGGGTGGGGGGTGGTAGGAGTTGCAAAGAGTAAAGGTGACAGGAGGGTAGGGGCTGCAAGAAGTAAAGATGGGGGACGGGGGGTAAGGGGTTACAAGCAGTAAAGATGTTTAACCACTTCAGCCCCGGACCAATTGTCAGCTTAAGGACCAGAGGTCTTTTTTCAATTTCGCACTGCACTGCTTTAACTGGTAATTGCGCGGTCATGCAATGTTGTAACCAAACTAAATTTGCGTCCTTTTCTTCCCACAAATAGAGCTTTCTTTTGATGGTATTTGATTGCCTCTGTGATTTTTATTTTTTGCGTTATAAATGAAAAAAGACCGAAAATTTTGAAAAAAAATGATATTTTCTACTTTTTGTTATAAGAAAAATCTAATAAACTCAATTTTAGTCAAACATTTGGGCCAAAATGTATTCAGCCACATGTCTTTAGTAAAAAAAATGCCAATAAGCGTATATTTATTGGTTTGCGCAAAAGTTATAGCGTCTACAAACTAGAGTACATTTTCTGGAATTTACACCGCTTTTAATTTATGACTGCCTATCTCATTTCTTGAGGTGCTAAAATGGCAGGGAAGTACAAAACCCCCCCAAATGACCCCATTTTGGAAAGTAGACACCCCAAGCTATTTGCTGAGAGGCATGTTGAGCCCATTGAATATTTTTTTTTTTAGTCCCAAGTGATTGAATAAAGACAAAAACATTTTTTTTCAAAAAGTTGTCACTAAATGATATATTGCTCACACATGCCATAGTTATATGTGGAATTGCACCCCAAAATACATTTTGCTGCTTCTCCTGAGTATGGGGATACCACATGTGTGGGACTTTTTGGGAGCCTAGCCGCGTACGGGGCCCCGAAACCCAAGCACCGCCTTCAGGATTTCTAAGGGTGCAAATTTTTGATTTCACTCCTCACTACCTATCACAGTTTCGAAGGCCATAAAATGCCAAAATAGCACAAAACCCCCCCAAATGACCCCATTTTGGAAAGTAGACACCCCAAGCTATTTGTTGAGAGGCATGGTGAGTATTTTACAGCTCTCATTTGTTTTTGAAAAGGAAGAAAGTAAAGAAAAAAAAATTTTTTCTTCTTTTTTCAATTTTCAAAACTTTGTGACAAAAAGCGAGATCTGCAAAATACTCACCATACCTCTCAGCAAATAGCTTGGGGTGTCTACTTTCCAAAATGGGGTCATTTTGGGGGGTTTTATGCCATCTGGGCATTCCATGGCCTCCGAAACTGTGATTGGCAGTGAGGAGTGAAATAAAAAAATTACACCCTTAGAAAGCCTGAAGGCGGTGCTTGGTTTTTGGGGTCCCGTACGCAGCTAGGCTCCCAAAAAGTCCCACACATGTGGTATCCCCGTACTCAGGAGAAGCAACAGAATGTATTTTGGGGTGTATTTCCACATATGCCCATGACATGTTTGAGCAATATATCATTTAGTGACAACTTTTTGTAAAAAAAATATATATTTTATTTTTTTTCATTATTCAATCTCTTGGGACAAAAAAAAAAAAAAAATATTTAATGGGCTCAACATTGCTCTCAGCAAATAGCTTGGGGTGTCTACTTTCCAAAATGGGGTCATTTGGGGGGGGGGGGTTTGAACTGTCCTGGCATTTTATGCACAACATTTAGAAGCCTATGTCACACGTCACCCACTCTTCTAACCACTTGAAGACAAAGCCCTTTCTGACACTTTTTGTTTACATGAAAACATATTTTTTTTTTTGCAAGAAAATTACGTTGAACCCCCAAAACACTATATATATTGTTAAAGCAAAGGCCCTACAGATTAAAATGGTGGGTGTTGCATTTTTTTTTTTCCACACAGTATTTGCGCAGCGATTTTTCAAACGCATTTTTTGTGGAAAAAATACACTTTTTTTTTATTTTAATGCACTAAAACACACTATATTGCTAAAATTTTTGATGACATAAAAAATATGATCTTAGGCCGAGTACATGGATACCAAACACGACATGCTTTAAAATTGCGCACAAACACGCAGTGGCGACAAACTACATACATTTTTAAAAGCATTTAAAAGCCTTTACAGGATACCACATTAGATTCACGGAGGAGGTCTACTGCTAAAATTACTGCCCTCGATCTGACCTTCGCGGTGATACCTCACATGCATGGTGCAATTGCTGTTTACATATGACGCCAGACCAACGCTTGTGTTCGCCTTTGCGCAAGAGAAGGGGGGGCAGGGGGCTTTTTTTTTTTTTTTTTTTATTTTTTTTATTTATTTAGCTTTTTTTATTTTATTTTTAAACTGTTCTATTTTTTTTCTTTGTTATCATTTTTATTGTTATCTCAGGGAATGTAAATATCCCCTATGATAGCAATAGGCAGTGACAGGTACTCTTTTTTTGAAAAAATTGGGGTCTATTAGACCCTAGATCTTTCCTCTGCCCTCAAAGCATCTGACCACACCAAGATCGGTGTGATAAAACGCTTTCCCAATTTCCCAATGGCGCGGTTTATATCCGGGAGGGGGGACATTCCCTCCCACTGCTTGTAAAAGCAGTCTAGAGGCTAATTACCCGCTAGAATTGCTTTTACATGAAAGCCGATCACTGGCTGAAAAGAATGATACCAAGATGATACCTAAACCTGCAGGCATCATTCTGGTATAACCATTCAAAGTCAAGCAACATACTGGGCATATATTGTAATCTTTTTTTTTCATGCAGCCTCTTGGCTGAAGGAAAAAAAGAGATTGATTGGTGGGTATGCCCACCATTAGAATACCTCCCTTCATCCACCCACTTCTAATGATGGGCATACATGCACCATTTATATATGGTGGGCATCCTCCCGCAAAAGTTATGCCGTGTACACACGGTCGCACTTTTCCACGGGGCAAGCCTCCGTCGGAATTTCGACCGTATATACGTGGCATTAGGAGCCAATCGCTCCTCCGCCCCTGCTGCCCCCATGCTTCGGCATATATGCTCTTTTTTTTAACTGTGGTGGTGAAATCACCTCCTACAGCGTTGGAGTCGCGGCTTTATGTATCGTGGGAGCAAACGCTGTTGCTGTCAAGATAAATAAATCCGCGCTGCAACTGAATGGCGCACATGCAAACAAAAAAAGGGTTAACACTAAAACACAGTAAACAAAATTACATACCTGAAAAGCAAGCATGATAAAACATAATAAAACATTGCAGAATAGAATGGAGTAAAAACAGAGCAACAATAGAGAGAGAATAGAGAGAGAGAGAACAATAAAACGACAACTATTTTTGTTTTTTTTATTTTATATATTTTTTTGAGATTCACAGGTAAAAAAGCTCCTGACTGTTAGCGGCTGAATCAAAACGCTACCACAAAAAAAAATGTTAGCGATCGCAGGGATCAGGCCTGACTCTGCGAACGCTGCAGTTATGTGTGCTTAGTGTTTTGTAAGTGACAGTGATCGATCGATACTGCAGTTGGGTGGGCTGGGCTGGGCAGGGGGAAAACGCAGGTGCTAGCAGGTATCTGGGCTGATCCCGCTAACAATGCGTTTTTTTTTGGAACCCTAAACTGCTGGGACGCTAGTATAGATCTGATCAGATCAGATATTGATCTGTTCAGATACTGTACCACTAAGGGAGGTGTATGCTTTGCGCGTGTTGGTGTTTGCGGTACTGGCACTAACCTGGGGCGACGCAGACCTTATTTGACCCTAAAACCTAATTGATATCACCCCCCGGCGATCAGGGGGTTAAACCGTTATTGGGTAATAAATGGCGGGTGCCCTGACAGTATAAAAATCAAACTAACTAACCAGCGTCACCCGTAACAGTTATACGGTGATCACTGGTGAAAGGGTTAACTAGGGGCAATCAGGGGTTAAAACCTTTATTAGGTAATATATGGGGGTACCTGACGCTATATAAAAACCTGACGGTGGAACCTAAATAACTAAATAACTAACTGGCTAACCAGCGTCACCAGTGACACTTATACGGTGATCACTGGTGAAAGGGTTAACTCTAGGGGCAATCAGGGGGTTAAAACCTTTATTTAGGTTGTAATATGGGGGTACCTGACCTATAAACCTATTATGAACCTATATAAACCTGGCGGTTAACCTAAAAAAAAAAAAAACTGGCTACCTAGCGGCACCAGTGACACTAATGCAGCGATCAGAAAAACGATCGCTTAGTGACACTGGCAAAAGGGGGTGAAAGGGTTAACTAGGGGCAATCAGGGGGTTAAAACCTTTATTGAGAGGGGGGGGGGGTAGGGGGCTACCTTAGACCTAAAGGGGCCTAAAACTAACTGCCCTGACAGTTATTTCAGTCACACTGACACTAAATGCAGTGATCAGTAAATAAATGATCACTGCATTCAGTGACACTGTGACACTGTGACTGGGGGTGACAGGGGGTGGAATGTGTGCCTATGTGTCCTGGTGTCAGTGTAGTGTTTGTGCACTAACCTGGATTTCTTCTCTCCCCGGCTTCCCGGTCAGAAAGACTGACACGCAGAGCGTGACATCACTTCCGCCTGCCTGTATTTACAATACAGAGGCAGGGGAAGCTTTTCATTCGCCAGGAGCGATCGCCAGGGGGTGGCCAGAAACCACTGGCCGTCCCCTCATCTCGGATCGCTCCTGAAGCGATGCCGACCGTCCCCGCTGGAAGAATGTCACGTACAGGTACAGGATTTTGCCTGTACGTGTCATTCTGCTGACGTATATTTGCCTGTACGTGTCATTCTGCTGACGTATAAGAATGGCACGTACAGGTACGGACTTTTTGCCTGTACGTGCCATTCTGCATGAAAGACGTACCGGAATGTTTTACATGCAACAGTGGGTCTGACTTTGCAGAGGGATGACAAGTCACATCCAGATTTCACCCATCCAAAGATGCACCAAGGTTGCACTCCAAAGTCCCTGCAACTTTGGAGTCGTAAGACCCTTCATCCCTCCTCTGCACTTAAAAGCATTCAAAAGATCTATATTTTTGAATACATTTCATTATTTGAAAATGGCGCCGAAAACATCCACGTTTACCGGAAGTGATGACGTTATAGCTTCCAGGTTACTGTCATGGACAGCCCATCAAAGCCCATTCCAGCTTTGTTGGGCTATCTGCCGCTCGGGCTACTCTGTCTTCTGTCTGAGTGACAGAGCCAGCCGGGGGTTCGCCTGGCGCTCGCGGGGGCTTTGGATGTCTGTCCTCCACTCTCCTGCTGGTACTCTAACATGGCGGTGGGGGGCGGTACCTTGTCAATATTCGCTCCATAAGACGCATAGATATTATCACCCATATTTTTTGGGGGGGGGGGGTGCATCTTATGGAGCAAAAAATATGGTATATATTTTTTAGCAGACACCCTAGGGAATAAAATGGTGATCATTGTAATTTTTTTGTATTAGTATTTGCACAGCGGTTTTTCAAATGTATGTGCTTTTTTTTTTTTTTTTTTTTTATTATCTACTTTATTTTTATTTATTTTTTACACTGTCCCTTTTAATTATTTTTTTTTATATCACTTTTATTCCTATTACAAGGAATGTAAACATCCCAGTGGCTTGCTGAGAGGCTGAGCCGGCTGCAGGTCCAGGCATGCGAGCGGATCTCGACTTCATTGTTGTGACCTTGCCCGAACTTGGACCGGTTTCAGCTCATTGTCTGCTGAAAATGGGTCACAGGAGAGAACAAACTGCACCCCTGTGATCCACAGGAGGAGTACAAAGGAGCTTTGGCTGTACTTCTCCTTTAAGGCTACTCTGTGAATTCATGTCACATATTTATGTCTTGTGGAAATTTTTTATATTCTTGAGTGTGCCTGCAGAGGGAGCACTTGCTGCATTTCTTCCCTAACACATGTGTGTGTTGTAGCTGAGGTTCTGTATGACATCTGCTTCATCTCGAAAAAAATTACTATCCCATGATTTCTTCAACAGGTCATAGAACTTCATCCCAATTACTCCAAGATAAGAAAATATATTCTTGACAAATCCAGAGCTGCCAGGGCTTAAAGAGGAAGTAAAGCCTCTTTTTTTTAAAAAAAAAGGAACCTGCAAGGCAAAGGCATAATGAGCTAGTATGCATAGCATACTAGCTCATTATGCATAACTTACCTGAGAACGAAGCCCCCGAAGCGACCCTCGTCCACGACCTCTGCTGGTGCCATCAATCGGGGAGTGACTTCTGGGTCTCGCCGCTCCATCGCTGTCATTCGCTGGATCGGCGATGACGTCACTCCCGCGCATGCGCACGAGAGCGGCATATCGCCGTGATCTCGGCATGCGCAGTGCGCCTGCGCACCGATGTCTACGGCGCATGCGATGCATCTTTTTTTCTAAATATCTCCTAAACCATGTAGGTTTACGAGATATTTATTGGACCTACAGGTAAGCCTTAATTTAGGCTTACCTGCAGGTCAAAGTGGTTTGTAAGGGTTTACAACCACTTTAAACACAATACCAAAGATTATTATGACAACTGAATGCGGTAACCAGGCAGAAGGAATTGTGAGTACTAGGCACAGCCTGGCGCGCAGCACCATGGCCAGCTAAAGCAATTTCCTGGGAATTTCCTGGGAACTTGCCCATTTATTGTACAAAGCAAGAACAAATGACCACCGCCTTGTTTACTCATGAACACCAGGCTAATAGAAAATGATGTTGTTTTGAAAGGAGGAGTAGTTGAAGTCACTATTGCGCCAGTTAACAATTTAATTTACTTGCCTTGAATTGTGGGTGCAGCCAACATGCTGTCCAAGGGCTGACACTGAAAGATTCTGTGCCTGCACCATCCACCATATCAGGGGTAGGCAACCTTAAAGAGGTGGAGATCTACCTGAACAACATGGAGAAGTCAAAGATCACCGGGTCACAGTGTCGCCCATTGTCGCCTCCTCAAACCTGATTTAAAAACTTTAATTGTGGTACTACTGTGTCGCGATTGCATGCAGTACATGGCAATTATGGGTTTAAATCAGATGTTGAGGAGGCAACACATCGCATTCTCACCACTTATCAAACATGAATGAACTTGAATGAAGCACACCAAATAGATGTATCTCCATCCCTAGTCAACCTTTTGTACCACCTGCCCCACCCTATTAGATTGTAAGCTCGTCTGAGCAGGGCCCTCTTAATCCTCTTGTATTTTATTGTATTGTATCCTTTTAAATTTTTAAAAAAAGATTAGAATCAAACATGTAGTGTAATAAAGTGTTTGAAAATATAATCAAGCGGCGCTCAAAAAACAAAAAAAAGTGAAAAAATTGTATAAATCAAATAATAAACATAGTAAACATAATAAAAAAACTATTTAAATATATAACACCATGTGAAATAATGTTATAGTGAATACACATAAAAGTCCATTGATAACTGTGTTTGAAAAATAAATCGATCTTCAAAGGAAATAAGTCCACCAAAATATATCCAATAAACAATCTTTTCTATCTTCCACCACACCGACGTGTCTTGTGATCCCTCTCCCAATAAGACCGCACTCACCAGATGGTGTTGCCTCCCACTTTCGTGATTGGCAAAAGATCAATTTAACCACACCTGGGTTACTGATACGATCAATTCCACATCTAACTCTCCATATGTAAAAATATAAAATAAACAGTGCTCCACATAGCGTAATTCGTCCTATGACGTCGTCCTTTGCACAAGCGGCCTGCGCGCCCCCTGAAGGGCACGTGCAGCGAGTCTGTGAGACTCGCTGGATCACAGATCCGAGCAAGTGGTCGATCCCGACCCCTTACCACGTGATCAGCTGTCAGCCAATGACAGCTGATCATGTGATATCAACAGAGCCGGTAATCGGCTATTTTTCCTCTTCGCGCTGACAGCCTCAGGAGAAAAAAAAAAAAAGCCGATCACCGGCGGCAGTGAGAGGGACATTAGTCCCGATCACTGCGATGTGCCCCTGTCTAAGACAGGTATCTGCACCCACTTCCGGCATAAACTCCCACGGAAGTTTACGCAGCTTCCTGTCCCGGCGCGCTGTCTGCCGAGACACACACGTGTCCCGGCAGACAGCGCTGAAGATTCTCATTGCACCGCGCGACTCGCGCATGCGCAGTAGGGAATCGGGAAGTGAAGCCACTTCCTGATTCCCTCACCGAGAATGGCGCCGGCTACAGCAGAGAGCCGAGCGATCGATCGGCCTCTGCTGCCGACATCGCTGGACCCTGGAACAGGTAAGTGTCCATTTTTTAAAAGTCAGCAGCTGCAGTATTTGTAGCTGCTGGCTTTTAAAAAAAAAAATTCAGTACAGTCCCGCTTTAAGTGGTTAAGGGGACATTTTTTTTTTTTTTTTAATGACATTAAATATTTTTTTTTTTATTGCATTTTAATATGAGATGTGAGGGCTTTTTGACCCCAGATCTCATTTTTAAAAGGTCCTGTCATGCTTTTTTTATATTACAAGGGATGTTTACATTCCTTGTAAAAGGAAAAAAAGTGAACCATTTTTTTTTTTTTTAAAGAACAGTGTAAAAATCACAAATAAAAAAAGGTAAAATAAATAAGAAAAACATATTTTTTTAAACGCACCCCGTCCCGCAGAGCTCGCGTGCAGAAGCGAACGCATACATGAGCCGCGCCCGCATATGAAAACGGTGTTAAAACCACACATGTGAGGTATCGCCGGGATCGTTAGAGCGAGAGCAATAATGCAACCTGTAGAATTTTTTTAAACATCGCCTGTGTAGATTTTTAAGGGTAAAAGTTTGTCACCATTCCGCGAGTGGGCGCAACTTTGAAGCTTGACATGTTGGGTATCAATTTACTCGGCGTAACATTATCTTTCACAATATAAAAAACAAGTGGGCTAACTTTACTCTTGTCTTATTTTTTAATTCAAAAAAGTGATTTTTTTTCCAAAAAAAGTGCGTTTGTAAGACCGCTGCGCAAATATGGTATGACAGAAAGTATTGCAATGACCGCCATTTTATTATATAGGGTGTTAGAAAAATGTTATATATATATTTATATATTTATAATGTTTGGGGGTACTAAGCAATTTTCTAGCAAAAAAAGTTTTTAACTTGTAAACACCAAATCTCAGAAAGAGGCTTGGTCCTAAAGTGGTTAAAACAACAAGGGCAGAAGATTTAATAGATGGAAAGTTGAATAAATGACTAAAGTTCAGCATGTGCCTAGTAACAGGAAATGTTGATCAGGCATATGAATAGATCCTGAGAATTACCTCCATCATACAGAAGATGGATCAGTATTGTGTAATGTCTGCATTTCAATCCTCCCGCCCTCCCATCACTGGACTATGTCCTCCTTGGAATCACCCTGTATGGCTGTCAGTAAGAGGCGATGTTTCGTCAGATTAGGCGACCCGTCAGAATGTGTAACGGAAGTGACGTTTCGTCGCCGCCATCTTGCTGCACCCTCCACAGTGAGCATACAGTGGGAAGGGGGCAAGCGGACATCTTGTTACACCCACCGTAGTTTTTCATTTTACACTTATTTTTAACTATAAACTGAGTTTATATAGTAAAATACAGTACTTAGAACTCCGTTTGACTGTTTCGATGTTGAATTTTAAAAGCAGCGAACTTCTGTCCGATTAGCAAACCTATGAGATGAGCAGGCTTGCCGCTGCTTTTGAAATTCAACATCTAACCAGTTAGACGGAGTTCTATGTACTGTATTTCACTATATAAACTGTTTACTGTTAAAAATAAGTGTAAAATTCAAAACTCCTGTGGGTGTAACAAGATATCCGCTTGCCCCCTTCATTGTATCCTTACTGTGGAGGAGTGCGGGGTGTAGCAATATGGCAACAACGAAACGTCACTTCCTTTAGACATTCTGACGGGTCGCCTAATCTGACGAAACACATGATACACCTGCCAACCTCAAGATGGCGGCGCCCAGGCACTGACCCGGACGTGCTTTCGGCTGGTGCAGTGAGCGGTCATGGCTGTGCTCAGGTGTCTCCTTCGTAGAGGTGGGTCACTATAAGTCAGGATGGAAGGTGTATGTAGAACTTTTGGACTTTTGTCTACATCTATTACTGCCTGGAAAGGTCGGCACTGCCGCTGTAGAAGAGAGAGTGTCAGTGTTTATATTGTCAGCTGTAGAAAAGGAGCAGAAAGTGTATCTGTCGGCTGCGCCTGCGCAATTGATAGGCTAGGAAGTCCACCTGACAGATCAGCTTGCTGTGAATTAAAGTCAGCTTCATTTGAATCCCTGTTTGAGGCTTAAAGTGCAACTAATGTTACAAAATAAAAAATAAACCTGTGGACAAGCAGGATTTTTATTGCAGAAATGACATGCAATAAAATAAAATACTATGTTTGCAATCCGTCTTGGGAATGTACACTGATCTGCGCATACACAGCTCAGTTTACTTTCTGGCACTGTAATGGGTTGACTGCACCCCGTGCATGTGCGGGAGGGATGCCAGCCAATCAAGACAGCCGAAGACTGGCACCCGGAAGAAGCCAGAGAGAAGATGCCGGCGAGGGACTTAGTGGGCTTTGGAATAAAAATATTTTTGCCTTTTAGTTTCGCTTTAAAGCGGAACTGAAGGGTTTATTCTTACCTATGGTCCCCCGCTAGCATCTTCCTCTGAGTGCCGCTCTTTGGGCCTCTTTATTGGTGGGCGCAGGATGATGTCACTCCTACGTATTGGCAGAAGGTTGTCACCCCGACGCTCAGTTTACAGTGCTGGAGAATATAGTGAGAGGGCAGGTAGGGGCATTTTATTGCAATTATTATTCTTCTATAATATCCTGTCTAACATTTTATAACGGCAAGAAAACTCATTATTTAAAAAAAAAAAAAAAAAAAAAATCTGTATTTTTTTTATTTTATATATCAAAAAATAAAAAAACTCAGTGATTTAAAGCGGAGCTCCACCCAAAAGAGGAAGTTCAGCTTGCTCACCCCCCCCCCCCCCCACGCGCCACACAGCCACGTTTGGCACTTTTTTTGGGGGGGGAGCAGCCGATTTTGATAGCATGGCAGTCTACTTCATTTCCAGCCCCTCCTCCTTCCCCCTGCTGCCTTCTGGGAGACACACAAGTCCCAGGAGACAGCGGGACCATTCAGAAAACGCGCATGCGCAGTAAGAAACAGGCTGATTGATGAATCAGCTAGGGGTGCCGACATTGCGGGATCCCTGGACAAGTGTCCTTATAATAAAAGTCAGCAGCTGCAGTATAGAGGCGCCGGGATTAAGAATCGAAATCGTGATTTCTTTTTTTGTAAAAAGCATTATTTTTCTGCTAGAAAATTACTTGGAGCACCCAAACATGATATTTTTTTGAAGAGACCCTAGAGAATAAAATGGTGGTTGTTAGCAATATTTTATGTCACACCGTATTTTTGCGCAGCGGTTTTGTGGGTGACCCCTGCTCACCCACGAAGCTGATGCGAGTACCCATCGGTCGCGATCACCGCCGGGCTCCCGCGATCGCTCGGGGCACACGGAGAACCCGGAACTGTGTGTGTGTAAACACACAGTTTCCGGTTCTTTGAGGGGAGAACTGACAGTCTGTTCATAGAGTATGATCAGACGAACTGTCATGTCCCCTGCACAGTACCCCCCCCCCTTCAGTTAGAACACACACTAGGATACACTTACTTAACCCCTTCACTGCCAGTGACATTTTTTACAGTAATCAATGCAATTTTATAGCATTGATTGCTGTATTAATGCCAATGGTCCCAAAAATGTGTCAAAATTGTCCGATGTGTCCGCCATAATGTTGCAGTCCCGATAAAAATCGAAGATCACCGCCATTACTAGTAAAAAAAAAAAAAAAATTATAATAAAAAAGCCATAAAACTATCCCCTATTTTGTAGATGCTATACATTTTGTGCAAACCAATCAATATGCGCTTATTGCTTTTTTCTACTAAAAATATGTAGAAGAATACGTATCGGCCTAAACTGAGGAAAAAATATGTTTTTTTATATATTTTTGGGGGATATTTATTATAGCAAAAAGTCAAAAATATTGCATTTTATTTTCGAAATTTCGTTTTTTTTTTTTGTTCATGGTGTAAAAAATAAAAACCACAGAGGCGATCAAATACCACCAAAAGAAAGCTCTATTTGTGCTGAAAAAAAAGGACGTCAATTTTGTTTGGGAGCCACGTCGCACGACCGCGCAATTGTCAGTTAAATCGACGCAGTGCCGAATCGCAAAAAGTGCTGCGTCTTTGACCAGCCAAATGACCCGGGGCTGAAGTGGTTAATGAATTAAAAAAAAAAATAGTAAAGTTAGCCCAATTATTTTTGTATAATGTGAAATAAGATGTTACACCGCGAGAATCGCGATCTTAATTCTAAGTAAAAAAATTGTGATTCTCATTTTAACCAGAATCGTGCAGCTCTAACATTAAAATGGTTTGTGTAAATATATTATTATATACTGTATAGTCATATAAGGTCCCTTGGATGTCGGTGTCATTAGTGACTGGCTGTCTCACACTGACACTCAGCAGTCAGACATTTTATTATTGCTGTAGATCTGCAACCTGGCACTCTGACCTCTTCTCTGCTTCCTACACTGAACTTTAGTCGAGGGACAGGCCTGGCTCATTGAATGTACAAATACCGACATTTGTGTGATCCAGCAGCCACTAACAAGGAGAAGAACGGTAAACCTCTTTCTTCATGCAGGCACCTCAATATATCATATGAAGTACTATATCCTGTTGTTATGCTTACACCTGCAGATAGATCTATCCTAGATCCTTTCTGTTTTAGTCCTAAGAACCCATTAATATGTGTATTTTGTATTGTTGTAAATTTGATAAAGTTACATAACAGATGATCTTTGCTCTGTGTGATTTACAGTATATACAAAATCCAGTGTAAAGGTGGAAATGTTGTTCAAAGGAACCAGTCAGGCTCCTTGTTTTTGCTGAAGTTTTAGATATGCCAGTTTTTACATATTTACATCAAGTACCCACTAGCCAAAATTATAGGGTTCAGCTCGCCCCCAATATTATATGCAAAAATGAAACACAATTTCTCCCAAGGTCTTTAATGCAGCAGGAAAGAGATTCAGAACATTACACCAAATGTTATTAAAAGTATTTTTATTGATACAAAATACTAAAATTCCAAAACATTGTTTAAAATATGAGTTCTGGTATGTGTGTGTGTATATGTATATATGTGTGTGTTTATATGTATGTATATGTGTGTGTATGTATGTATATGTGTGTGTGTGTGTGTGTGTGTGTGTGTGTGTGTGTGTGTATATATATATATAGATTACATACAGTGAGAATTTCCTGTTTACTTGGCGGCCTCCGTACTAGGAAGTCCCGTCTCTGTTCTGTCTATCATAGGAGATTCTCACTGTATGTAATCTGACGGCGCTTGTCCCGCCCTGCCCCCTCTATGCTGCAGATGGGCATCGATCAAGCTGCACTGATGGCAATGGTGAGGCTGCACTGATGGCACTTGTGAGGCTGCAGATGGGCATTGATCAGGCTGCATTGATGCCAATGCTGAGGCTGCAGATGGGCACCGGCCCCTTTTTTGCTTCAAAGTTCCTTATTTAAAATTTTAGTTTTTTTTTCCTGAAACTACCCTCTTAAAATGAATGTGCGTGTTATACGCCTGTGCGTGTTATACGCCGATAAATACGGTAATTATAACGCACATACAGTTTTTACAATTTTTGTACTGTAATGTCTACATCTGCCCCCAAAGTCAGCAGCTGCAGTATTTGTAGCTACTGACTTAAAAATTTTTTTCTTTTATAATGGGAACTCTGCTTTAATTGGCTCCTGTCTAAATTGGCCCTAGTATGTATGAATGTGAGTTAGGAACTTTAGATTATAAGCTCTGTGAGGGCGGGGACCGATTTGAATGTATAATAAATATGTAACGCTCTGTGTAAATTGTAAGCACTATATAAGTACCTGTAATAATAATAATAGTAATAGAAATGGTCCAAGGCGGCATAGCATGGAATGCTTTTGCCTGTTATGCCCCGTACACAAGGTTGGATATTCCAATGGAAAAAGTCTGATCGGATTATGTTGTCGGAAATCCGATCATGTGTGGGCTCTAGTGGACTTTTTCCATCTGAATTTCCGACGGAAAAAATTTGAGATCAGGATCTCAAATTTTCCGACAACAAAATCCGATCAGACTTTTTCCGATCGTGTGTAGAGAATTCCGACAGAAAAAGTGCCACGCATGCTCAGATCAAATTAGGAGACCAAAGCTATTGGCTACTAGCCTCTACGTAGTTCCGTCGTCACCACGTTTGGAACGATCTGATTTTTCGACGACTTTGTCCGACCGTGTGTATGCAACACCAGTTTCGGACAAAACCCATCGGAAAAAAACGGACGGATTTTGTGGTCGGAACTTCCGACCGTGTGTACGGGGGCTTACACTGGTTAGAGGCTGGACTGTGACCAGTAGGGGTAAAAAATAAATAAAAATAATAAATACTCCAGCTCTAGGAGGTCAATGGAAGTAAAACATGTTACAGCCACAAGGGTCAGTGGTAGTGAAAAATTCCCAGATGTCAGTGGTTGGTTGGAGTTATAAATGCCCTCATGTCAGTGGGAGGAATTGTGCCCCATCATTGGTGTCAGTGGGAGGAATGTAGTGCACCGTTATTGGTGTTCAGTAATCAGTAGGAGTTATGGTGTCCCATCATTGGTGGTCAGTGGAAGTAATATAATGTCCCATTATTGGCGTTCAATGGGTGGAATGGTGTCCAATCAGTAGTTGTCAGTGGAAGGAATATAGTGCCCCATCTCTTGTGTTCAGGGGTTACACAGCAGAATATAGTTCCACATCATTGGTGTACAGTTAAAGGACTAGTGCACCATCATTGGTGTTCAGAAGCACCATTGTGCAGATTCCATGTCCTTGTGATGACATCACAGCTGAGAGTGTGCAGGTGCCATAAGGCAGGCAATCACTTCACCCAATAGTGCCCGTGGTAGATTGCATTCCAGCACTTGGCATGTTCCAACACCTGCTGCCCACTCGGCAATTGGTAGCTCCCTGCCTCCAGTTTGCAATAAGAAAACCCTGCAGACAGGGTCTCATTGCAGGGGCCAGGTTTACAGCAACCAGCTGCCCCTAAGCAGCTCGCCAGCCGTAATTTGGGGAGTGTTGTTTTATAGGAAGGGGCAGGCTGACAATGAAAGGATTCTCCGATTTTATGATATGGGGGTAGGCTTGCTTTAAAAGGGGTCTTAAGCTGACCAGATACATTACAGTCTGATTGTACAATCTTTTAGATTCGTCCACAACTATGTAGTGCGAGTATCTACCTAATTGGATACAAATTAGATGTAGTGTCTAGGTAGGCCATCACACTATGTAGCCCTTGGTAAAGGGGATTGTACAGTTGGACTGTAATATGGGAAGGTTTAGTTTTCATTTGATCTAAAAATTGTTCTGTTTTGGATTCTCAGATTTGCACAAGGCGGTTCTGGGACTGCGGAACATGTCGTCTGAGGCGGGACTGGCGTCCTACGACTATGAGACACTGAAAGTCACAACACCAAAAGAGAACATCTTTCACGTGGAATTAAACCGTCCTGAGAAAAGAAATGCCATGAACAAAGCTTTCTGGAGGCAAGATAATATACACATCCTTGTCAGCGAGGCCACACTGCAGGCTGTGGTATTTTAACAGGATTACTGTAGCCATGAAATTAAAGGATCATGGACATAAAGGAGCAAGGAACGCTTACAAAATGATATGATCTGGTTGCTTGGTAGCACCTCTAGGAAACCAGGATAAGCCTCATTGCAATACATTTTTTTAGACTTCTGCAAGTTTATTCCACCTCCTCTGGCTCAGACCCTTTGGTGCCTGCTCACCACAATCACTTGTAAACACAGAAGTCTGGTTTCTGTGTTTACAAGTGACAGCTCTACACTCTGTGTGTAACCCCCATGAACTCTGCACTCTGTAATGCAATCCTGATATTTAATGCCCCTTTAAGACCCTTCTACTGTTTGTGAAATATGACCCCACCCACTATTTGATGTGATTTGGCGGGTGTGTGTGGGGGAGGGGTTTTGGGGGGTCGTGGTTCCAGCACCTATTGTTTGAGAAAAAAAAGCTGTGTGTGTGTGTGTGTGTCTATATAATTAGATAGATATATATTATAATTAGTTGAAAAAAGAAAAATCAGCACAGGAGACATAACTTACAGTTAGCATGATAGAAGCCAGTGGTGGCTGGTGGTTTTTTTTTTTTTTTTTTTTTGCCCTTTCAGCGACTGGTCTCAAAACCCACTTCCTGATTGGCTGGGAGGAGTATCAGCGTTACAACAGAGAATATTGATTTGCTGTTGTAACACACCTGGGTGGGCTCGGAGTGCACTCTCTGCAACCCAAGCCCCACCCTATATTGAAGCCTATTGGAGCCTCTGGCTCTAATCTGTGCTTCAAAAAAACAGCCCCTCCACATTGGAATCCGTGCGTCGGTGTCCTGAAAGGGGCCGGACGCATGGGGGGAGGCGGAGCCCTTAATGGACAGGGCGCCCCTGATAGAAACATAGAAAAGTGAGGGAAGAAAAAGACTGAGTAGTTTGAGTCTGCCCATTTTTTTTTATTTTTTTTGTTTCATGTCTGATTATAGATTTATGTTTATCCCAAGCATGTTTGAAGCCGTTTACTGTTGACTGTCTCACTACCTCTGTTGGTTGTTTATTCCAATCATCAACCACTCTTTCAGTAAAATAATACCTTCTAAGATTAGTTTTGAACTTTCCTCCAGTTAGTTTGAAGTTATGTTCTTAAATTTGGTTTCATATTGAAAAGACCTTCCTGAACCTTATTCATCCCCTGGATGTATTTAAAGGTTTCAATCACATCTCCCCTTTCCCTTCTTTTCTCCAGACTGTACATATTAATTTCCTGAAGCCGCTCTCTATATGTTTTATCCCCCACATCTTTCACCATTTTTGTTACCTGTCTCTGGACTCGTTCTATCTTATCACTATCTTTTTGTAAGTGAGGTATCCAGAAATGGACACAGTATTCTAAATGGGGTCTCACTAAAGATCTATATAGAGGAATCGGAACCTCCTTTCTCCTGCTGGTGATCCCTCTAGAGATGCATCCTAGAATTCTATTGGCTTTTCCCACTGCCTGGTCACACTGTTTGCTCATTTTGCAATCATCTGAAATAAGTACCCCCAAATCTTTTTCTTCTGTAGTGCTGGCCAACACTGTACCCCCAATGTTGTACTCTCCCAGGGGATTATTTTTCCCTTGTGCGGATTGTTCGTGTTTTAGGAGAAATTTTCATCTTTCCTAACCCCCCATCATTGATAAAACAGGTATGCACATCAGTTCTGGTTTAGAGTCAAGCCAGAGACCGGTAATTTAGTATTTTTAAAAGGAGATCAGTAATTGCAGCTCGTATTTTTGTTTTCTGTACCCTGAAGGCATTTTGACTTTTCAGTCTATTGTCACATATACCTCTTTCCATTTAAACAACAGGCCTGACTCTCACCTGAGAGTCTGTGCTACAATATCCATATAAAGACATTCCTCCTTCAAAATGCCGCTCTCTCTGTTTTCATTCCAAACTATTTAATTATTGCTTCTCACTTCCTTGGCTTTCTGTATTTTACAAAACAATGGGATTGATTTACTAAAACTGGAGAGTGCAAGATCTAGCATAGCTCTGCATAGAAACCAATCAGCTTCCAGCTTTTTTGTCAGGGCTTAATTGAACAAGCTAAGTTAGTAGCTCATTGGCTACCATGCACAGCTGCCTCAGATTTTGCGCACTCCAGTTTTAGTAAATCAACTCCAGATTCTGCTTGATCAGCTCCTGCAAAAAATACTTCTACAGTATTTCTATATAGTGCCAACAGTGTGCACAGTGCTTTACAAAATAAAGACAGTTTCAGTATCAGACAAGGAGGTTAGAAAGCCTCTGCTTATGAGAGCTTACTACCTAAAGAAGGGGAAGTGGTACAAAAAGTTGTAACTATGTCGGGAGAAGTTGTTCAAGGAAGTAAAATTCAGTTGTTAGCTAGAAGGTGGGATAGGCTTTCCTGAAGAGACGAGTTTTCAGGGGTCACCTAAAAAAGCAGAGTAGGAGATAACCAGGTAGATTGGGATAAGGAGTTTCAGAGGATGAGAGAGGCTCTGGAGAAATCCTGGAGACCCACATGGAAGGGAAGAAGTTCTTGGGAGTTTGGTTGATGTTTTGAGATGAGTCTGGTGATGTAGCTGGGCGCAGAGCTGTGGATAGCTTTGTAAGTTGCTAGTATGTTTGATTTTATTTGTTGGTCAATTGGAAGCCAGTGGAGGGATTGGCAGAGAGGAATGGCAGACCATGAGTGGTTGGTAAGGTAATCAGTTAAGGTGCAATTGGTATAGGCCAGAAGCCCTTTTATGCATAGTGGTTCTGGGTTTGTGACACAATATCAGAGGGTCAGCATGACAGCCAGACAACTAGCATTTCCATAAAGAATACGGTAGCCACTGCCCTTTTTGTTTCTTTCATTTATTCCCTGGTTTGTTGTGAAGCGGACTGAATAAGTCTGCAGTCACTTTTAAACTATGGCAACTGTAGCATCATAGAAAATGGTCCAACTCTGATGAAACGGATCAACAAATATTATAATTCCTGAAATGCAAGATAATCTCTAAGGGATATTTATGCTTTTCTTTCTTCTTATAGGGAGATGGTCCTCTGCTTCCGTGCCTTATCAGATGACACTAATTGTAGAGCAGTCGTTATTTCTGGTGCTGGTAAAATGTTCACGTCAGGTAAGTCAATCATCTATATAACACTAAGGGGTTGATATACTAAAACCAGAGAATTCAAAATCTGGTGCAGCTCTGCATAGTAGCCAATCAGCTTCTAATTTCAGTTTGTTCAATTAAGCTTTGACAAAAAAAACCTGGAAGCTGATTGGTTTCTATGCAGAGCAACATCAGAGATTGCACTCTCCAGTTTTGGTAAATCAACCCCTTTCTGACGCTCTCTTGCCAAAACCACAAGATGGGTTATCTGGCACGGGTAAGACTTCTGGATTCTGGGGAAAAATTATCACAGGTTAAGCTGGTTTCACACGGGCTGTCCAATCATCAGGTTCCCCTGTCAGTTTTACAGGCGGACCTCATCAGATCATCCATAGCTCTCTATGGAGTGGCGGATGTCAGCAGATATGTCCGCTCTTACCTGCCAGCATCTGATGTGATCCTGTCCACCAAAAACAGCGGATCAGATCGGATGACAGGTGGTCCGTTTCTATCTGACAGCCCTATAGAGAACAGCATGCTTGGTCTGCTCTGCATAGCGGAGTGGACACGGACCTGTCATCCGCCTGCTCAACGGGGAGATCCCTTGCCGAGCAGGTGGATGCAGACTACGGAGAACTCCCATGTGAAAATAGCCTTAGGTGGTTAGGTTAAAAACAAAACAAGCCATGAACATCAAACTACGTACATCTAAATAAATACTTCTCAAACATTCTCTCCTTGTTCCCAAACCATGCAGGCACTGAGCAGCCTTTCACTCTGGAATTTCACATTTAGAGCGAACTGCATTACCATCTCTCTGTCTGAGTGACCTTCTAACCTTATTCACGCCCCCTCCCTTCTGTGATGCTGCAGCCTCATCTCAGCTTTCTTATAATGTCCTTCAATTTCCTTAGTGGGCCGTGGGAAGTGAATCTTACTTGTTACAAAACATACTGAGGTTGATGTATTAAAACTGAAGAGTGCAAAATCTGGTGCAGCTCTTCTGCATAGAAACTAACCAGCTTCCAGGTTTTAGCCCTGGTTCACACCAGTGCAGCTTTCGCGCTACTTCAGCACTGATTTCATTGTGGTTTGCAACTTCATTTAACAGAAGTCTATTCAAGTCGCAATGAAATTGGTAAAAAGAAGTGTAGGAACCTTTTTCATAATCGCTGTGACATGAGTCGCAGCGATATGTACAGTTTCATTGCCAGGAATGGGGTGCAAGTCACACCGGTGTGAACAAGGGCTTATTGTCAAAGTTTAATTAAACAAGCTGAAGTTAGAAGCTGGCTACCATGCGCAGCTGCACCAGATTTTGCACACTCCACTTTTAGTAAAGCAACTCCACTGTGTATTTACTGGCCATATGTTTTCTTACAATGGGCCAACATGCAAGTTCACTGCCAAATGCTGCAGGTCATATGACCACAGGAGGTGCTTTGCTTAGGAGGAATCAGAAGTAGAGTAGAGGTACAGGCACAATATCTAGAGAGAGAGTGGGTGCTAATTTACATCTGTCACCTACCTCTGGCTCGCAAAGGAAACCAAGATAGAGAAATAAAAAAGATGGAGGACCTGATTGCCACGGCACAGAATAGACAGGACAAACATTCCAAACAATGGAGACTTTGGAATATGTACATATGGTCCGAAGAGGGGCTTGCCTTATTAGGATCATAAAACACTCCCCTCTGCCTGTTGAATACGCCCAGCCTTCTGTGTGGAGCCATATTTGCCGAGAACCTCCACCCCCTTTTCCCCCAGCCCTCACCCCCCCTTTTCTCTCTCTTCCGACCCCTATTTTGTCTTTTCCACCCTCATCTTACCTTTATACCTCCTACTCTACATTTTACTTGTAGTTATAAGAAAAATAGCTATGGGTTTGGGCGGCCTACGGTAACATTCCAACAATCATTTTTACAGTTACCAACTTCATGGGTCAGCAGACGAAGTCTATTAGAAATATCCCCCCAACCCCGGCGCTTTAATAAAATGTACATTTGAAACCAAGATAGAGGGAGTCATGGCACTGTAACATCCTGTTTGCAGATTCCCGACAGGAAAGCATTTTGAACAGTGAACCTATATTTTCAGGGTACTTATGCACAGTCATTGCCATTATGGCAGCAACTGGTATTTTTATGGATTAGACACAGTTTTGTCTTGGGGTTTGGATAAGTAGGGTATGTAAAGGTTAGAGGAACTTCACTTCCTCGGTGTATTTTACCTTCCCCCCTCTTACCTTGTCCACTGGGTTGTCCTCAAGAAAACATACTCGCACACATTCATCGAATCTAGCGCTCTGGTGTAATCTGCCGCTCCTTTGCCACATGCTGGGTCCTGCTCCGCCATCTTCTTTTCTTACGTCATCGGGGGCCTGGCTGTCTCTTTTTGGTTCTTGCAGCTGGTCCCCTGATAACGTGGCATGGTGCATGTGCTGTGTGGTGGAGATTGCCATACTGGCATGCATAATGTGAGAAATATTGTTCCTGTTATTACTGGATCGATCTATAAAAGGTTTTTTTTTTTTCACAAATCTTTCACCAAGAGTCACATTAAAAAAATAATAATAAATCTATTGAAAAATGTGTGAATTCTGGGTGTAAGATGTATAACTCTTGTGTGAAAACATTTACAAATAGACCCCCGATATTGCATTATAAAAACCATTAGATTATTTATGTTTTGTTATTATCTGTATACTTTTTAGCCCTGATGGATCCTTTGCCTTCCATTCACATTTTTCTGAGTCAGCACCTAGTCAGAAAAAACACTGACTGTGATTGATGGTCCCAAGGTGCATTGAGGCTGTAGGATGAGCACCGGGGCCCCACATGGTGTGTTGTGTTTCAGTGCTAGGCATACTCTAAGCTTATTTAAGTGCAGAAATATACTTTAAAATTAGTATATAATTATTATTGGTAAGTTAAATTTTCTATGTTTATTCTTTACATAGGTATTGACCTTTCAGACCTTGCCGGTGATTTTTTACAACATGAGGAAAGTGACACTGCAAGAATTGCCTGGAACGCGCGCAAGAAGATAAAAGATTATCAGGAATCTTTTAGTGCTATTGAGAAGGTATACATACGAATGGTATATATAACTCATTCAGGGGGAGGAAGTAGGAGGTGATGTGGGGTAGTAAGTTGGCTGATGATGGAGGAGAAGATGGGAACTGATGGTGAAGGGGTTGAGATAAGCAAATAATGCATAAAGACCTCTTCTTGAGGTAATACAGCACAGTGGGTACATGTAATCAGGGTTGGGATGAAACAGTGAATAGAAGATGTACAAATAGTGGATTTTAATGGGAGTTTGGAAGTTAAGTTATGTGCAGGGAATGGGCCTGAATAGTAAGACAGTTGGGTTTGCCTTGTGGAGAGTTTAGAGAATGAAATTAGGACATATTAGATGAAGAGTGGTGGAGATGGGGCCTTTGTGATGGAGAGAGCGTCAACTGGACTAAATTGTGGATGAGCAGCAGTGGGTGCACGGAGAAGAACTAGATTGTCGACCAGAAGGTTTAAAAGAGATGTTGGCAGAAGCAGATGAAAACGGGATCAGATTGTGGTCAAAGGATCAGAAAAGAACCAGAAATTGCAGATTGTTTTGGGAAACTATGTTTGGGGTCAGGTAAGGCAGCAACCTTCAGACTTAAGATGACTTTTGGCACAGGCAAGGTAAGTAAACAAAGGGCCAGTTTACTTTTCCTCAGACTTTAGAGGGCCAATAAGAGTAGACAATATCCTTGCTTCCGTGGGAGTAAACGATACACTGTTCTTGGTGTCAGTGGAAAGAATAGTGCCCCATCGTTGGTGTCAATGGGAGAATAGTGCCCCATCCTTGGTATCATGGGAGGAATAGTGCCCCATCGTTGGTGTCATATGGGAGGAATAGTGCCTTGCGTCAGTGGGAGGAAAAGTGTCTCTCGGACCAGATACGGATAAAGGCACGCAAAGAGCTGCAGTTTGAAGACCACTGAAATACAGCCTAATAAGCACAGTAGAAGTACCATATATACTCGAGTATAGGCCGACCCAAATATAAGCCGAGGCACCTAATTTTACCACAAAAAAATGGAAAAACTTATTGACTCCCGTATAAGCCTAGGGTGAGAAATGCGCAGCTACTGTAAGTGGAAAAGAGGGTCGACAATGCCCATTTGCATGCCTCACTGTTCCCATTTGCAGCCATAGGTCCCCCAAATGTCAAACTTGGTAGTTAAGGGTTTCTAGATGCCCCCTATCTGCACCCAAAGGGTCCTGAAAAAAAAAATTGCTGCAGATGGACACAGTTGACCGACTTTGGGGCCCACTTGGTGCTAGGAAACCCAAATTTGGTATGCAAACTCATTCGGACTAACACTACAACATATCCAATGGGGTTCCAAAGTCCGTTCGGAAAATGTCAAGCACTTTTCTGCAGCAGAGAATTACATTTTCCGAACCGACTTTGGGGCCCTGTATCTCATTGGATATGTTGTAGTGTTGGTTCCCCTGGGTTTGCACACCAAATTTGGGGTTCCTAGCACCAAGAGGCCCCGAGATACGGGGGCCCCAAAGTCGGGTCAGAAAATGTAATTTTCTGCTGCAGAAAAGTGCTTGACTCGAGTATAAGCCGAGGGGGCACTTTCAGCTCAATAAAATGTGCTGAAAAACTCGGCTTATACTCGAGTATATATAGTACATGTAAGCTCAGACAACTAAAGATACACAGGTACAGCTTCTTATTTAAAAGAGGTAGTCAAACTTAAGACTGCAAAACTTTATACCTGGGGTAAGTGTTCAGACGAGAAACAGTGCCCTAAATGCTTCAGAGTATATATTCCCCAAAAAAGCTGATTTTTTTTTTTTGGGCACTTGTAGAGGTGAGCAGAATGGGTAATAGGGAAGAGGAGATTTGTATAAAATTACTAAAAATTATGAAGGCGTGAAGTAGGCCCATGTGGGCTCACCCACGTCTCAGGTAACAGCAGGAGATAGTGGAGGGAATATATAAAGTACCAGGGGGCAGGGAGGGTGGGGTCGACACAGGAGGCTCCAGAGAGGGGGGGGGGTTACAGGGGGCCTTGATGGGAGTAGAAACAAATGGAGGTAGGGGCAAAAAGAAATGAGTTGGTGTTGGGCTCAGAGCTATGGGGGAAGACACTGTATTGTCAGAGTTCCAGAATAATCTGAACTCTGGGGAGGAGGAGAACTCTAATCAACTAAGCCGGATTTTCGTGTTCAT
>CM053033.1:206917275-206936226 GCA_028564925.1 Lithobates sylvaticus | reverse complement strand
TTCTGAGAAAAAAAGCCCTGATTGATAGTAATATTGATTATGATGAACTGTTCAGTGTGGTACTTGAGTTTCAACTCTTCGACCCGTTAGGCACATAAAAGCCAATGACGGCCCTTCCATTAGGGGCACCTGGGCGCCGCCCCCCTCTCTCCACCCCCCTATATGCAATGGATGAATCTATCCACGGGCACCGCAGCCACCCCCTATTCATGCATCCAGCCCCTTTTAGGGCACCGGGTGCATGAATTGCAGCAGCAGGGTTTTTTTTTTTTTTTAAAGCACCTGATTAGAGCCAGAGGCTCTAATAGGCTTCAAAATAGGGTGGGCTCGGGTCACAGAGGATGCGCTCCGATCCCACCCAGGTGTGTTATAACAGCGAATGAATATTTGCTGTTGAAACACTGATCCTCAATCCGGCCAATCGGAAGCAGGTGTGAGACCCGTTTTCAGATTGGCCGAAAGTGCTACCGAGTCCCCCCCCAAAACAAAAATTCCACTGGCTGCCACTACTAAAAGCTCTACTGACTTTACAGTATATCCAAAAAGTTAAGAAAAATGTAATTCTGAACCTCAACATGCTATTTAGACCATTGTTCAACATTACCGGACACCTCTCTCACCTTAGCAATAGTATCCTCCTGGATATACAGTACAATAGTAAGGAAAATATACAAAGTATAAGTAAAACATTAACATTGTAATCGATCACAGATCAACAGCTCTGGGAGCCACTCAATGTGTGTTTAACCACCCTGACCGCTTTCTCTCAAACTTTTTGTGACAACCCCCTTTAGTTGATAAGTAAGCCTTTATAATCTAAACCTGATCACACACTATACAATCTGATTGCACAAGCACTTTTAGGTTTAGCAACTATATAATGTAAGGTTCTGCGCAAAACAGTCTTTCAATGACTATGCTGCCTGTTACTGTGAGGAGAGGAGTCTGATCAGCCACATGATTCTCTCCCCCATTCACAGATCATGATGATGCTCTTTCAGACAGGCAGCTAGTTCCGTACATACATTCCGTATTGAAATTCAGACACATTTTTTCGTTATTCGGAAAGTTGAATGTGTCCGACTTTCCACATTACAATAGTAACAAATTTAAACATATCCAAAATAACAAATCAAAATTTGAATTTGAATAGTTTTTTAATCAAATTCAAATAGTTTTTGAATCAAATTTGAATTTCCAAAGAGACTAAAATAGACTAGAAAATAAAGGAATAGAATATAATAGAAAATAAAAAAATAGCTTAGACTCCTCTCCATCAATCCCTCCCGATTACCCATCAAATTAAATTCAAAATACTAACAACTTACAAAGCCGTCCACAATTTCGCCCCCAGCTATATCACTAGCCTAGTCTCAAAATACCAACCTAATCGTTCTTTCTGTTCCTCTCAAGACCTCCTGCCCTCTAGCTCCCTCGTCACCTTCTCCTTTGCTCGCCTCCAGGACTTTTCCAGAGCCTCTCCAATCCTATGGAACTCCTTACCCCAATCTGTCTTATTATGTCCTACTCTATTAGCTTTTAGACCAGGGATATGCAATTAGCGGACCTCCAGCTGTTGCAAAACTACAAGTCCCATCATGCCTCTACCTCTGGGTGTCATGCTTGTGGCTGTCAGAGTCTTGCTATGCCTCATGGGACTTGTAGTTCTTCAACAGCTGCAGGTCCGCTAATTGCATATCCATGTTTTAGTCGATCCCTGTAAACCCTCCTCTTCAGAGAAGCCTATCCTACCCTCACCTATATTTATTATAGCAAAAAGTTAAAAATATTGCTTTTTTTTTTCAAAATTGTCGCTCTTTTTTTGTCTATAGCGCAAAAAATAAAAACCGCAGAGGTGATCAAATACCACCAAAAGAAAGCTCTATTTGTGGGGAAAAAAGGACATCAGTTTTGTTTGGGAGCCGCTTAGCACGACCGCGCAATTGTCAGTTAAAGCGACGCAGTGCGAATCGCAAAAAGTACTCAAAGGGTTCGGGGCTGAAGTGGTTAAGTGGAATGCCCCGTAAACATGGTCGGACTTTCCGCCAACAAAACCGTGGATTTTTTTTCCGAAGGATGTTGGCTCAAACTTGTCTTGCATACACATGGTCACACAAATATTGGCCCAAAATCGAGAACGCGGTGACGTACAAGACGGATGACAAGCCGAGAAAAAGCCAGTGCGGCTCCTTCTGCTTGATTCCGAGCATGCGTGGAACTTTTATGCGACAGACTTGTGTACAGGGGGTCCCCGAGTTACGAAGTCGTTAGGGACTGGCCGCCTGTTCTTAACTCGGAAATGTTCGTAAGTCGGCCGCGCATGCGCAGATCGACAATTACGGACATTTCCGATGTTCCGTCAAATGCCGTTCTTCGCATGCGTGGCAAATTCCGGACATTTCCGATGTTTGCCGTCATTTTCCGAGGCTCCGTCTGGCTGCGCATTCGCAGAACGGCCGAAGGACGTGCGGAAAATGGCGGAGGGTCCCCGCAGCGCCCGGTTCGTAAGTAGGGGATGTTCGTAGGTCGGGCGTTCGTAAGTCGGGGACCCCCTGTACACACGATCGGAATTTCCAACAACAAAGTGAAGTTGCCGGAGAACCTGCTATCAAACATTTGTGGCCGGAAATTCCGACAGCAAATGTTCGATGGAGCATACACACAGTCGCACTTTCCGACAACAAGCTCACCTCAAACATTTCCCGTCGGAAAGTCCAACCGTATGTACGCGGTATTAGTGTTAAGACACATTTGCGTGCATCATGCGTTTTTTTTTTTTTTCTGCCCAAAAGCTCCTTTACTAAATGCGCTGGTTGCGTGTTTTTTTTTTTTTTCTTCAGTTGTCACCAGTGACAGGATCTCAAGCGTGACATGGCAAATAGAAAACTCCACTGGAAGGTGACAGCTTGCGTGTAGTCACCACGTTCACTATGAAGATGGTACGGTGTGGTAAAGTTCTGTTGTCACACCGTAAATGTCATTCATTAATTTTTGCCTGCTGTAGCTCACTGCTGGGTCCATTTATTGCGGGGATATTCTGGCCTCTCCCTGCTGATAAGTCTGGTTAATTTTAACTTGTATAACAGCCCTGCCCTATGGAACACACCTAAGTGGATTTAATTACTCTGTGGTCAAAGGGAACTGCTCCTTATCGCTTGTCTCCATCCATCACACACCATACATCTGACTGTTAGAGATGACGTGTTGATTGTGCAGTCATGTCTGAGTCATATTAGGAAATCTTTAAGTAATTTCCAAAGTGTAATTAATGACTCTGTCATCCGATGGTCAACAAAGAGAGCAGGTCATTTATCAGAACTGAGATTTAAAGTGATATTAAAGCATTGAATTTTTTCTTACCTTAAAATAACAACCATGTTATACTTGCCTGCTCTGCAATGGTTTTGCACAGAGCAGCCCTGATCCTCTTCTTCTCGGGTCCCCCGCTGGTGCTCCTGGCCTTTCCCTCCTGCAAAGTGCCTCTACAACAAGCAGCTTGCTATGGGGGCACCCAGGCAGGTTCATTCCCGAGCCGCTGCTCTGCATGTTTATTCACACACAGAGCCGCAGCTCAGCCCTGCCCCTCCTTTTGGTCATTGGCTCACCAGCTGTGATTGACAGCAGTGGAAGCCAATGGCTCCTGCTTCTGTCTCAGCCAATGAGGAGGGAAATTCCCCCGGAGAGCCGAGGTTCTTGTTCACAGCTGGAGCTGGAGTAAGTATTAGCGGGGGCTGCTGCACCGAGAAGGTTATTTACCTTCATGCACAGAATGCATGAAGGGGAAAAAACCTTGAGCCTTTAGAACCATTTTAAAGTGGTACTAAAGTCTAGTGTTTTTTTTTTTTTTGTAAACCACTTGCTGACCAGCCGCCGCCATTCGCCGTAGCTGTACTTCGGTTTGTGCAATAGATACAGTGGGTGCACAGCGCCGGAGCCGATGCGCGTGACCGGCGGCCGCAATGTATGCCAGCCACCTGCGATCGCTCCACAGAGAACCAGAACGGGGATCTGTCAATGTAAACACACAGATCCCCATTCTGACAGGGGAATAGAGTGAGATTGTGTGTTCCTAGTGATCAGGAACAGCGATCTCTCTCCTCCTCCAGTCACTACACTCCGCCCACAGTTAGAAAACACCTCCCAGGGAACACATTTACCCCTTGATAACCACTAGTGTTAACCCCTTCCCTGCCAGTGTGATTTATACAGTAATCAGTGCATTTTTATAGCACTGATCGCTGTATAAATGTCAGTGGTTCCAAAAAACTGTCCGATCTGTCCGCCGCAAAAAAAATCGCTGATCACCGCCATTACTAGTAAAAAAATAATAATAATAAAAATGCCATCAGGGGATCAAATACCACCAAAAGAATGCTCTATTTGTGGGAAAAAAAGGACATGGTTTGGGTACAACGTCGCACAACCACGCAATTGTCAGTTAAATTGACGCTGTGTCGTATCACAAAAAATGGCCTGGTCATTAAGGGGGTAAATCGTTCTGGTCCTTAAGTGGTTAAGAATAACAGACATGTTATATTTACCTCCTCTGTGCAGTGGTTTTGCACAGAGCAGCCCAGATCCTCCTCTTCCTTCTTTGGCTCTTCTGGCCCCTCCCTCCTGTTGAGTGCTCCCACAGCAAGCAGCTTGCCCTGGGGGCACACGAGCAGAGCCGCAGCTTCCTCTGTCCATTCAGACACGGAGCATCTCTCTCCTTATTGGCTCACTGACTTGATTGAGAGCAGCAAGAGCCAATGGCGCTTCGCTGCTGTCTGTCAATGAGGAAGGAGAGTCCCGGACAGATGAGTCTCTTATGCAACATTGCTGGATCCAGATGGGCTCAGGTAAGTATGAGGGGGGCTGCTGCACACAGAAGGTTTTTTATCGTAATGCATAGAATGCATTATGATAAAAAACCTTTTGCCTTTACAACCACTTTAAGCTGGCCACACACATTATACCCTCCTTTAACCGCTTCCCGACCGCCCACTGCATATATACGTCAGCAGAATGGCACGGCCAGGCAAAATCACGTACGGGTACGTGGCCCTTTAATTGCCTGGCCGTGGGTCGCGCCGCCAGCGGCGCGCTCGCGACCTGGTCGGGAGCTCCGTGACCCCGGCTGCGGGACCAGCGGACCCGATCGTCGCTGGTGTCCCGCGATCGGGTCACAGAGCTGAAGAACGGGGAGAGTTATGTGTAAACAAACCTCTCCCCGTGCTTCCTACTCTGCCTGTCATTGATTGGCTGTTCCCTGTCAGACGTCAGCCCCGCCCCCTAATGTTAAAAAAAACACACACACGTCACAGCCCATAACCCCTCCCCTCCCCCTAGTGGTTAACTCTTTCACTGCATGTGTCATTTATACAGGAATCAATGCATTTAAATAGCATTGATTGCTGTATAAATGACAATGGTCCCAAAAATGTGTCAAAAATGTCCGATGTGTCCGCCATAATGTCACAGTCACAATAAAAATCGCTGATCGCCGCCATTACTATTAAAAAAAAAAAAATTAATAAAAACGCTATAAAACTATCCCCTATTTTGTAAACGCTATAACTTTTGCGCAAACCAATCAATAATCGCTAATTGCGATTTTTTTTTTTTTTACCAAAAATATGTAGAAGAATACGTATCGGCCTAAACTGAGGAAAAAAATAAATTTTATATATTTTTTGGGGATATTTCAAAATTGTCGCTCTATTTTTGTTTATAGCGCAAAAAATAAAAACCGCAGGGGCGATCAAATACCACCAAAAGAAATCTCTATTTGTGGGAAAAAAAGGACGCCAATTTTGTTTGGGAGCCACGTCGCACGACCGCGCAATTGTCAGTTAAAGCGACGCAGTGCCGAATCGCAAAAAGGGGCCTGGTCCTTTGGCTGCCAATTGGTCCGGGGCTGAAGTGGTTAAGCTCCATTCACATTTGTGCGACCTGTCATTTGACTTTGGACATATAAAGTCGCATTAATTGCAGCCCATGTATTTCAATGGAAGCCGTTCAAATCTATGCAACTTAAAGTTGGTTACTGCACTACTTTTATGTGACTTGAGTGCCATAGACTGCAATGTAAACTTTTAAAAGTCACATGAAAGTTGCATCCTAATGTTATCAATGCGATAGTTGTGCAACAGTCTACAGCCAAAGTCGCTCCCATTCAAAGTTGTATCAAAAAAGGTAAAAGGAGGGAGCACCAGCCTTGCGCATTACCTTCACAACACTTTAATATATTAAAGAAAAAACTGCATTCTCACAAACAAGTGATAAAATCAAGCATTTTGTGTAAAGTCCATTATTTGCATCATCCAGCAAGATCTGCTGGCCAGTAACAATGGTGGGATGTATAGTCCAAAGAAAGCTGACGTGTTTGGAGGGTGTCCCCTCTTCTTCACATCCATATCCACCCCATCGCCATCAAATGAGTGAGTACCCATACATTAATCTACTATGATCAGATACAGTGTGTGGTGCTTAAAGCTAAAGAGCAGTAAGTGTCAGTTCATCTAATTTTACTTCTATTTCTAAAATCTATATTTTTGTATATGACACTGGGATTCTTTTTCTTTTTATAAATGTATGCATAAAAGTTTTATGTATAAATTTTTATGTATAAATAAGTGTAAGAACATTCTTATTGTGGCTGGTGATATCTGTCCCTAAGGCCCCTTTCACACATGCGGACCGTATGTCCGTATTTCATCCATCCGTTTTCGGATGAAATACCGACATACATGCATCCGTATGGGATGAACATCCGCTGACACCCGATATCGTCCATCTCCACTATGGTCCGATTCTGCAGATGGAGGAAAATCCTATTTTTCTATCCGTCTGCAGAGCGGATCGGATGAACACGGACAGACAATCCGTGTCCATCCGATCCCCCATAGAGGAGAGCGGAGATCTGACAGGGCGGTCCCTACACAGTGTGCAGGGACCACCCTGTCATCCGCCGGCTCAGCGGGGATCAGCGGATCGATCCCCGCTGAGCAGCGATACTTTACAGGGCGGATCATTACGGATCCGTCCCGTGTGAAAGGGGCCTAATGGGGAATGATGTACAGTATCTCACAAAAGTGAGTACACCCCCTCACATTTATGTAAATATTTTATTATAACGTTTCATGTGACAACACTAAATAAATGACACTTTGCTACAATGTAAAGTAGTGAGTGTACAGCTTGTATAACAGTATACATTTTCTGTCCCCTCAAAATAACTCAACACAGCCATTAATGTCTAAACTGCTGACAGCAAAAGTGAGTACACCCCTAAGTGAAAATGTCCAAATTGGGCCTAATTAGCCATTTTCCCTCCCCTGTGTCATGTGACTCGTTAGTGTTACAAGGTCTCAGGTGTGAATGGGGAGCAGGTGTGTTAAATTTGGTCCTAGAAGGAAGCCTCTTCTAAAGATGATGTACAAGAAAGCCTGCAGTTTGCTGAAGACAAGCAGACTAAGGACATGGATTACTGGAACCATGTACTGTGGTCTGATGAGACCAAGATAAACATATTTGTTTCAGATGGTGTCAAGCGTGTATGGCGGCAACCAGGTGAGGAGTACAAAGACAAGTAAGTCTTGCCTACAGTCAAGCATGGTGGTGGGAGTGTCAACCTAGTCTTAGCTCATGTTTTTTCTCATGGTGGTGGGAGTGTCATGGTCCGGGGCTGCATGAGTGCTGCCGGCACTGGGGAGCTACAGTTCATTGAGTAAACCATGAATGCCAACATGTACTGTAACATACTGAAGTAGAGCATGATCCCCCCCCCATTCGGAGACTGGGCCGCAGGGCAGTTTCCAACATAACGACCCCAAACACACCTCCAAGACGACGACTGCCTTGCTAAAGAAGCTGAGGGTAAAGGTGATGGACTGGCCAAGCATGTCTCCAGATCTAAACCCTATTGAGCATCTGTGGGGCATCCTCACACCATCACACCACGGATGGTAGAGGAGCGCAAGATCTTTAACATCCACCAGCTCTGTGATGTCGTCATGGAGGAGTGGAAGAGGACTCCAGTGGCAACCTGTGACGTTCTGGTGAACTCCATGCCCAAGAGGGTTAAGACAGTGCTGGAAAATAATGGTGGCCACACAAAATATTGACACTTTGGGCCCAATTTGGACATTTTCACTTAGGGGTGTACTCACTTTTGTTGCCAGTGGTTTAGACATTAATGGCTGTGTGTTGAATTATTTTGAGGGGACAGCAAATTTACGCTGTTATACAAGCTGTACACTCACTACTTTACATTGTAGCAAAGTGTAATTTCTTTAGTGTTGTCACATGAAAAGGTATAATATATTTACAAAAATGTGAGGGGTGTACTCACTTTTGTGAGATACTGTATGTTTGTTTTCAATTAACTGCATTAGCCCTCCCATAGGAGGGAGGGTCCTCAATCACATGGGCTAATCCTTTGATCTCAGTCATCCTATAAAGACCATCTACCTGCATACCAAACTTGACTCTGAAGAAGAGGGGACACCCTCGAAAATCCTGATCCACACTGGTTAAAACATCAATGGAATATGGAAGGAAGGAACCCAAAACTTCACGTGGAGAAGACGTGGGGTCAGATGACGACTGGTTATTTGAAACGCGTCGGATGGACCTTCCTACATACATCGCTCTTGTACCTGTACCTGCCATTTTATTTGTCAAGTCTATTTACAAACCTCCAAATCTTCTGTTCTCCATGTGAAGTTTTGGGTTCCTTCCTTCCATATTCCATTGATGTTTTAACCAGTGTGGATCCAGGATCGGCAGTATCCACAGGGTTTATTTACCCAACAAGCCTTTCATGACTTGGGTGGTATACGCCTCTCCAAGTCATTGTGATCTAGTAAGCCTCCTCCTACACACACAGTGGTGGTGTTTCTGGCTATTCCCTCATCTTCAGGGCTACACTTGTGGTTGGATTCACTTGATCACATATTTGTATATTTGGACTTTTTTTTTTGGTGGACTATTCACTTACCGAGGTGGAATTGTTATATCAGTATTCGCCACAATTATCAGTGGTGGAATTTACATTTTATTTTCATTCTGAGTTATTAATATTTAGAGGCTACACGTTGTGATATGTAAATATATTTTCACTTGTTCACATAATCAGCGCTGCACTTATGATTTCTTTCCAATCAACCGCAGGGCGATCTCTTGAGTGCAGGAGTATCTGGTTTTCTTTAAAGTTGCATCAAAGTCGCAATGGAAATCGCACAACTTTGGAGTCACACAAAGGTGAATGGAGCCTTAGGCTGGCCATGCATTACACAATTTTCTTATTCAATTTCCTTTAGATTTACCTTCAACTACGTAGTACAAGGGCCTGCCTGATTGCATACACATTGAAAGTGTTTAGGTTTGACCTCCTATTATATGGTTTTGATGAATTTAAAGGAAATTTGTACAAGACAATTGTATAATGTATGGCCAGCCTTAGGGTTCATTCAGGTAAGATGTGGTGACTGGTGTTTGCCTGCATCGTATTAAACGCCAATTGTTTTCTATGGGTCTTGTTCACACTGCAATGGAGCCCCTGGGTGCCAAACAGTGTGGTGCGAAAAATGCATACCCTATGCATATTTTCGCAATGGACTGGAGCTAACCTGAAGGCTTCGAAAAAAAATAGGATACAGTGAGATGTACTTAAAGGCTAAGTTTACTTTTTTCTAAAATCCAGCTCCCCTATGTACCAATATACTATTAATGTACCTCAGTTGCAGAAAAATAAAAGGTTTCTTTGATTTTGAGAACAAGGCCTTACCTTAGCCCCTGCTGTATTTCTTGGAAAACTTCTTGTAGATTTGGGACGGAGAAACCAGTAAGACACAGGAAGGAGTTTACCAGTTGACCTCATTAGCACACACCCATCAACTATGTTTGCACAGCATCCCTGGCATCTCTCCACGTGGGCATTTGCCTGGCTTCATCGGTTTCTCGCCAAATGGGCTCAGGCCACATGCCAAACTCCCTGGGGCCACATGCAGCCCACGGGACACCCCTAATGTAGTTAGTGCAAGGGCCTACCTGATTGGAAATGGGGTGGTTGGATAGATGGTGTGTCCCATAGCTCCCAACTGTCCCTGATTTCGAGGAACTGTCCCCGATTTGGAGCAATGTCCCTCATTTGTCCCTCATTTTGGTCTGATCTATAAAGATGTAAAAAAAAATGCACTTTTTATCTATCAAAAAGTGTTTTCCAGTCTTAAACCTTTCATCTGATTTCTAAATTGCTGCATTTGTAAATTCCTAAAGCCAATATAAAGGAATAGTAGTGGTAAAAAAAGAACTTGTGGGTTTAACCAATCTTTTTTTTTTTTTTTTTTTTGTTGTTGTACAATTCTCCTTTAAAGTGGAGTTCCACCCACTTTTACAACTCTTCAGCATTTCTCACTAAACTGTGCACTGTAAACGAATTGGATATTTTTTTTATTTTTTTTCTCAGCACCTACTGTATATCTGCTGTATTCATTTTTCACTTCCTCCTTCCTGGCCGCGGCCCATCGCATCATTTCCTGTTTGCAATGCCTCCTGGGAAGGGGCGACAACTTCCTTTGACACTGCCGTTGCTATGGAAACCTGAGCTGAAACCTATTACACCGCTTGTGCTGCACCGAGCATGTACGAGATCTGCAAGGATGAGATCCAGGAAGAAATACAGTCTGGCTTCAGATGCCCACACTTAAGATGGCCACGGCCTGTTGTAAGTTTATAAAATAACAAACTACTGCTATAAACTAACAAAACGGACCTTAGTTTACAGACTAACTTTACTAGAATACATTAGGCTTGTGTATTATAGGGGTATTTTTATTTAAAAAGTATAATTTCGTCCGAAACACCGCTTTAAGGGGAATGGCAAGGGGTGTGCCCGCATACTTTTGCTGATAGGTGTCCCTCATTCTCATCTCAAAAAGTTGGGCGGTATGGTGTCCTATTGTATAGTTTTGGTAATTCTAAAGAAGTTTTTTACAATCAGATTGTATAGTGTATGGCCACATTTATACACCTAAAATTGCGCTTTTCATGTAATTAATTAATTGTTAACGGCACATCAAACAAAGAAGCAAAATCACAGTTTTCCACATGAAAAAACAGGTGACACAAGCAGAAAAACGTGCAGTAAAAAAACCTGCAACTCGCACCACGCCTAAATGTCCTTTGAGCTACTTTTCCATGTGTAGATCAGCTTTGAAATCAATAGGCTGCCCTATGTGTATCACTGGAAAAACAAGCAAAAAACATGCATTCCCACTACTCCTAGGTGTGAATGGGGCCTGAAAGGGAAATTGGTGATTTACACAAGAACAATGAGGCTCCATTCCCATCTGTGTGTTTCCAAATGCATGGCAAACCACAAAGAAAAATGCACACTTTGCCATGTACTTCAGAAATGGGTTTATGTTATCATTACAGTGCCTTGCAAATGTATTTACCCCCTTGGCATTTTTCGTGTTTTGTTGCCTTATAACCTGGAATTAACATGGATTGTTTGAGGATTTGCATCATTTAATTTACAGAACATGCCAACAACTTTGAAGATGTTGTTGTTTTTTTTTTTATTATTATTGTGAAGCAAACAACAAATAGGACAAAATAACAGGAAAAAAGGCATAACTATTCACCCCCCTAAAGTCAATATTTTGTAGAGCCACCTTTTGCGGCTATCACAGCTCCAAGTCACTTTGGATAAGTCTCTATGAGCTTGCCACATCTTACCACTGGGATTTTTGCCCATTCCTCCCTGCAAAACTGCTCCAGCTCCTTCAAGTTGGATTGTTTGAGCTTGTGAACAGCAATCTTTAAGTTTTACCACAGATTTTCTATTGGATTGAGGTCTGGGCTTTGACTAGGCCATTCCAACGCATTTACATGTTTCCCCTTAAACCACTCAAGTGTTGTTTTAGCAGTGTGTTTGGAGTCATTGTCCTGCTGGAAGTTGAACCTCAAAGCCTCAAATCACACACAGAGTGGTTCGGGTTATGCTCAAGAATATCCCTGTATTTAGCACCATCCATCTTTCCCTCAACTCTGACCAGTTTTCCAGTCCCGACTGCTGAAAAACATCCCCACAGCATGATGCTGCCACCACAATGTTTCACTGTGTGGATGGTGTTCTTTGGGTGATGTGATGTGTTGGATTTGCGCCAGACATAGTTTTCTTTGATGGCCAAAATGTTAAATTTTAGTTTCATCAGACCAGAGCACCTTCCTCCATACATTTTGGGAGTCTCCCACATGCCTTTTTGCAAACTCAAAACGTGCCATTTTGTTTTTTGATAAAAGTAATGGCTTTCTTCTGGCCACTCTGCCATAAAGCCCAACTCTATGGAGCGTATGGCTTATTGTCGTCCTATGTACAGATACTCCAGTCTCTGCTGTGGAACTCTGCAGCTCCTCCAGGGTTACCTTAGGTCTCTGTGCTGCCTCTCTGATTAATGCCCTCCTTGCCCGGTCTGTGATTTTTTTTTGGTGTACGGCCGTCTCTTGGCAGGTTAGGTGTTTGTGCCATGTTTTTTCCATTTGGTTATGATAGATTTGATGGTGCTCCTAGGGATCTTTATAACCTAACCCTGACTTGTACTTCTCAACAACATTGTCCCTTACTTGTTTGGAGAGTTCCTTGGTCTTCATGGCAGTGTTTGGTTAGTGGTGCCTATTGCTTAGGTGTTGCAGCCTCTGGGGCCTTTCAAAAAGGTGTGTATATGTAATGACAGATCATGTGATTGCACACAGGTGGACATCATTTCACTAATTATGTGACTTCTGAAGGTAATTGGTTGCACCAGAGCTTTTTATGGGCTTCATAACAAAGGGGGGTGTATACATACACACATGCCAATTATCAGTCTTTTATTTCTGAAAAATAGTTTTATGTATACCATATATTTTTCTAATTTTACTTCACCAACTTAGACTATTGTGTTCTGATCCATCACATATAATTCAGATTAAAAAAACATTGAACTAAAGGCTTAATGTAACAAAATAGGTAAAAAGCCACTTTTGCAAGGCACTGTACATGTTAAAGGCTCCCCCAGTGCAGCAAATGCACCAAAAACTGCAGTAACACACCATGCCCCTTTCAAAAAAAAGTTCTGGAGGGATTGTCATGCATAGGACAGCCCATTTATGTAAATAGCTGCCCTATGTGTGACGAGCGAAAACGTTCCAAAACATCCAAAAAATGCATGCAGGAATTTGAGTTTTCGCTACGTGCCGATATGACCGAGGCCTGACAACTGAGTGTCTCTGTCCACTCCCTCCTATGTACTTGTATAAAGATGGCCATACACTATGCAATCTGATTGTACAATCTCATTTACCAGAACTATGGAATAGGTGGACCCACTTGAATAATCCATTCAATATGTATCCAATCAGGCAGACCCTTGTACTACAAAGCTGATGGGAGATCTCAAGGAAATTGTACAATCAGATTGGTGTGGTTCAGAGTAGTAAACGCACCCTATCACACACTCTTCTGTGATGCAACGAGGAAGTGAAGGCTTCTGGGAGATGACCTACAGGAAGTGATGGAATCTGTGTGTATGAGCCCTAAAGGGCCTTCCCTAAACTGTTGCAGTAAGGTTGGAAGCACACAGTAGTATAGAATATTTTTCATTGGAGCTTTTTATAGCTTTGAGCTTAAATTTACTCATCCTGGTTTTGGAATGGGATGCCCAACAATCTCATATGGATGTGATGGTCACCCACCTGGGTGGAAAGAAAGTGCTGCTAGCCCAAAATATGATTAATTAGCAAAATTGCTCCCAAGGGCCTATAGACAGCTAGGAAAAAAATTGGACTGAATAGAATATATAAAAAAAAGTTCTTTACGTACTACGTAAAAATGTATTACGTACAAATATATGAAAAAAATAGGGCTGTTACTGATTAAAATTTTCATGTTCGATTAATCAATTTTTTTTGTAATCGATTAATCGACTAATTTCGATTAATTATAACGCACATACAGATCCAACTACTTTTAGCTGATCTCCTTGCATTGCAACTCTGCATTAGTCAGTGGTAAATGTGGTATACACTATATACAATCACCCGACACTAGTTTGTTTCCACAATCCATGACTTAACTTCACAGTTCACACAAATACATTTTAAATTCAAACTGTAGCACTGACGCAAGTAATTTTTTTCCACAGTAGCGTGACAATTCCTCCACCTCCGGTCTAACTAATCACTCTCACCTTATGGGATGGACCCCTGTTCAAACGGGTGGTCATGCAAGCGGGTATCAAAAGGGTTAACAGGGACCATAAACTTCTCTCACCTCTCCTTAGATCTCAGCAAGGACGCCAGGTCATGGGTAGAAAGAAAAGATCTAAGTGCTCACCGCTTAAGTATAAGATATCATTTTTTGTTCAAACTACTCACATAAAGATGCTAAAAACACAGCATGTAAAGTCGACAATCGTGTTAGTTCCGTAGGGCAGCAGCGGGTGACGTCATGCGTAGCTCCTACCCCGTACGCGTTACGTTCAATCAGAACTTCAATGTCACCGGACCCCCCCCCCCCCCCTTTCCTTTGTTAGTAGACGGAGGCACTTGGGGAAGGGGGAGGAGTCCGGTGACGTCATGGACATCGACGTCACCGGACTCCTCCCCCTCCGACGGAACTCCCTGAAGACCCGTAAAAGCTGGCAGAGAGGTACTGAGAGTACTGATCAAAATAATTTTGATCGATCCAAAAAATTTACGATTAATCAAGGAATTAATCTTTAATTTTCACAGCCCTAGAGAAAAACACAAGAATTAAAAACTGCATGAGCTCTGGTATGCATGGTATCCAAACATGAGACGTCAATATTGCAAATAGCAAAAAAGTTTCTTAACACTAAATGCTATTGCTCACAGAAGAGCATGAACCTCTGTGAGCAATAGCATTTAGTGTTAAAGTGGGGTGCCCCCTAAAAAAAAAAAATTTAAAAGTCAGCAGCTACAAATACTGCACCTGCTGACTTTTAATAATCCAACACTTACCTGTCCCAGGGTCCAGCGATGCAGGGGAACGAAGCCCCCCCTCGTTCCCCGATACGCTCGCGGCGCCGGCATTCTTACTGTGGGCACCCACTGCGCATTCGCGAGCGGCGCCACATGCCGCGATACGCTGCGCAGTCATCTGGGACCTGTCACATGTCCCAGATGACTGCGCCGAGGGGAAGTGATGTCAGTGCCCGGGCACTGAAGGAGGCAGACTACAAAAGACCCGCTAGCAACAGGCATTTAGAGGTGAGTAAATTTATTTTTATTTTTTTTATGAATCTTAAGCTATTTTTTTTTTTGGTGGTAACACCACTTTAAGAAACTCAAATTATTGTGTTTTTTTTCATATATTTGTATGTAATAAAGAACTTTTTTTGATATATTCTATTCAGTCCAATTTTTTTTTCTAGCCTATACGTCCTTGGGAGCAATTTTTCAAATCAAATGTTTGGCCATATACAGTAGTATGCTGTGTATATGCTCTGACAATGTTGCTACTAATGGCTATGGTCAAAGGTAATGGGCTGGAAGTTGCACACAACTGGATCTTTGATATGATCGCAGTATTCTTTCTACCAATCTTCAGACTGATAAAATTGAACTGCAGGTTGGTGATCATTGTCATATGACTGTTATCACCCAATAAAACGGCACTCCATAGAATCTCTACTTTTTTTTTTTTTTTTTACCCTTCACAGTCAAGGATCAGAGAGGGAAGCAGGCAGGTACGGCTGTCTATGCTTATCATTTTTTATCTTGGCGGTCAGATTAGTGTCATATCTCACACGCAATTTTTACTGTTCTGCCCGGTGTTTAGTCTGCATTTCTCTTTATCTAACTAGGAGTTTGGACTAGATGTCATTATGTACACAAAGGGGAATTCTATAAAACAATAACACTTTTCTCAGTATGGCCTCTTTAACATAACCTGCGCCTAATTTATGAACGCTTTGCCCCAGTTGTACCAGTACTAGTACCGATACGTGCACCAAATTCAGATAGTTCTTTTGGTCCTTTTCACGTGGGCCGGATCTGCTTTTTCTCTGCAGGGGATCTGTTTCATCTGTTCTGATGTTCTGCCTATGTATACCCTGCCCCCTACTCTTTATTCATGAAAAACTGTGATTAATATCATATTAAAACTATATATTTCTTGTATTTAGAACAGGGCTTTGTTTCCCTGTACTGTGACCCTTGAAGGAGGAAACCCCAGACAACTCCGAAACGCGTCGGATCTGATCTTTATTATGATGCTGATGCATTTTATATTATGTTGAATTATGTTAAAACGCTCTACATTTTTTATGTATACATTACTTTTCAAATACATTTTGTTATATTATATTTATACCTACTTCAATTTTTTTTCGGGGAAAGATAGGTTGTGCCTTTAAAGTCCACCAACCAGGGGACATTTTCTTCTTAGTACTAGTACCAATACATGCACCAGATTCAGATAGTTCTTAGGCCCCTTTCACGTGGGCCGGATCTGCTTTTTCTCTGCAGGGGATCTGTCTGCTGATCCTCAGCTGAGCAGAACGGCTGGATGACAGGTCCTTGTTCTCTCCACTTATGCAGAGCAGACACGGACAAAGCCCACTCTCCTGTGGGTAGTTAGATATAAACGGACCGGCTGTCAGTTTACACCCAAATGCCCTCCGATCTGATCCAGCAAGATGGAGGGGAATGGATCCTGTGTCCGTTTGTCTTTGCTGATTGGAGGTAGCCAGGTTTCCGACTACCCATAGAGGAGAACAGAGGGTTCCTTCACGTCCGGCTGAAAAACGGATAGCCAGACTTCTCGTGTGAAATGGGCCTTACTGCTGCCGTTTTTAGAATCTCTTGTGATTCAAACCGATTCAAAAACTATTACCACTAGTTCACAGATAAGGAATCTGTAACCACTAGAACGGGGGTCCCCAACCCCTGAGCCACAGACCGCTGCCAGTCTATGCTCTACTTGCAGCCGTGCCGCGAAGGCTGCACTGATCGCGGTGCAGCGGTCGAGCAGAGAGATGACATTATCTCTCACCTCCCGCCCCGCATCACTGCTTTTCCGCCCTCTCATTCTAGGATAGGACGGAACACAGTAGCAACTGCGGAGTTGACTATTGCCAAGTGACACGCTGCATCTGGTGACAGGCAATGGTGGCAAGTGACACACTCAGGGCTCCCACTGATTCTGCATTGTGAGTTGAGCTATTTTTTATTTTATAGTACAATGTAATAATATAAATAATGCACTTCAATCATCCTAACACCATAACAACCATGGTGTGCTGATGATTGAAGCGCTAACACCTGCCATTGCCCCGACAAATCACCCGCGTCTGTGGTCCCTAAACAGAGAACCACGGGCAGAGAGACATCGTGTCCCCTCGGGTCAAGTTCCAGGGCTCAGGTAAGTAAAACGGGGGGGGCTGGGGGCCGGTCACTGCCAGGTGTTTTTTTCACCTTAATGCATAGGATGCATTAAGGTGAAAAAACACAAAGGTTTACAACCCCTTTAACATCCTCATTTAACACCTAAACAGAAAAAAACAAGGTTACAGTGGGCTAAAGAAAATCATGGACTGTGGATGAGTGCATGAAAGTGATATTTAATGATGAATCACCAATCTGCATTGGGCAGGGTGATGATGCTGGAACTTTTGTTTGGTGCAGTTCCTATGAAATGTATGAAGACAACTGCCTTAAGAAAACATGCAAATTTCCACAATCATTGATGATATGGTGTTGCATGTCAGGTAAAAGTACGGGCGGGGGTGGGAGGGGTGACAGTCATTAAATCGTCAATAAATGCACAAGTTTATATTGAGATTTTGGACACTTTTTCTTATTCCATCAATTGAAAGGATGTTTGGCGATGACAGCATTTTTCAGGATGTAATCTGATGCAGATGTTTGTTTTAGAACTGCAAAGTACATGGTGATTCCATAATACTTTCCTCAAAATTGAGTGATTCCATATTTTTTTTCCTCTGCTTGATCTGCAAAAACAGTTGCAACTGACTACAGTTTTCTTTCTTTTTTTTAACTGTTTCTTAATGCCAGAAAGGTTGGAATGTTAAATGAAAATAGTTTTGAGGCATGTCTGTGATTAGTTTTTTTTCTACACAATTAAACAATGGAATGAACATTTTCCATGAGTGGTGATTCCATACTTTTTGTATTATGTATTAGGGGTTGTATTATGCCTTGTACACACGGTCGGACATTCCGACCACAAAATCCGTCTGATTTTTTGCGACGGATTTTGGCCGAAACTTGTCTTGCATACACACGGTCGCACAAAGTTGTCGGTAAATCCGATCATTCCGAGCAAGGTGACGTACAACACGTACAACGGGACTACTTAGAAGCCAGTGTGGCACTTTGTGCTTCTGAATTCTCTACACACGATCGGAAAAAGTCCGATCGGATTTTGTTGTCGAAAAATTTTAGATCCTTCTCTCAAATTTCCGACGGAAAAAGTCCGCTAGAGCTCCCACACGATTGGATTTTCCGACAACATAATCCGATCTGACTTTTTCCATCGGAGTATCCGACCGTGTGTACGGGGCATTAGTGTGTACCGGCCCTAAGAGTCTGGGACTCTAGGAATAGCTGCACAATATGAGGAACTGTTTAGGTGTATTCTCCAAGAAGGATCAGGGATTCTAAAGAGGTCAGGGACTTCCCGGGGTAGCCACTTTGACTGCAACTCAGTACATGGAGAATCTCCACAATTCTGCATATACAGTGTCCTTAAGGGAATGAGCACAATGGACACAGCACCAGATACACCCATTAACACCAGAAGGTAGCCTGAACCTAAAGTTCTGGGACAAATTTCTCTAAGCCTCCATACACACGGTCGGAAATTCCGACCACAAAATCCGTCTGATTTTTTCCGACGGATTTTGTCCGACACTGGTGTTGCATACACACGGTCGG